>JAOXJQ010142581.1:0-12243 GCA_025762765.1 Quercus bicolor
AGGACCCAGCTTGAGTCCTGTTATGAGATAATAGATATTAATTGGGCAGAACCAAAATTTAAGTTTAGAGGGGGCAAAATGTATGAGTGACGCACATGTGTGCACGCACAAAAATATAACAATAACATATTTGTTATAATGTGTTTATCAACCAGGGATTTGTTTACACATGAACAAGCCACTTTGTGATTTTTTTTTTTTTTTGAAAGGTATTAGACATTCTAAGCTAAAAGAAGGAAAGCATTTGAATTGAGGCCAACTATAAGAAGCAAAGCCTCATTGACTCAATAAATCATTTATATAATGTGAATTACCAAGTCATTTTTTTTTTTTTGTCCATATTGAGTAATTCAGTAATAGACTACCATGCCTCATACAATGCAAAGGCTCTTCAACCAAAGTCAAACTTGAGCTTATAATTCCCTAAGTCATAATATACATACAAGGGACAAACAGAAATTTTCTCTAGTTAATCAGATTAGAAAAAGCAGATAAAATCTGTCATGTTTTTCCACGGGAAAGTCAGCAAAGCTTTTAGTGTAGAAAAATTACCATATTGATAATAATGTGAACAAAATGTACTCTAGCAAAAGACAAATGTTACCTATCATGTAAATCCCATCCAGAGATATTGCCCACTTCTTTCAAAGCAGCTTTCCATGCTTGCACATCCTCTTTGTTAATCTTGGGATCTTTTTCATACTTCTCAAAGGCTTCAGCAAGAGTTCCCGTCTGGTTTCGTACATCGGAGGAATCAACATGGTAAAAGATAGGCAAAACTGTCAACTTGGTCTCTTCTATGCATTCAACAATCTTAGCTAGTTGAACCAAGCACCACCTTGAAGAAGCATAGTTTGTTGAGAGAACGATGAGTGCATACTTGGACTCTTCTATTGCCTTCAAGAGCTGCGAAGAAATATACTTTCCTTGCTCAAGTATCTCATCATCATCCCTGAAGGTGATAATACCCTTTTGTCTCAAAGCAATATATAGATGGTCTGTAAAATTCTTGCAGGTGTCAACTCTGCAAAAACTAAGGAACACATCGTATTTCAAAGAAGAAGAAGAAGAAGAAGAAGAGGAGGAGGAGGAGTAATCTGTTTGAGTGGACATAGAAGGATATGGAAGAAATTGGATCAATGACCAAAAATTTCAGTCACCGGAAAAAAGAAACAGGAAATAGATTTCGGTGCGTAAACTGAAAAGTTGTTGACGGGAAAATCTTAGAAGATGAAAGCAAGTGAGGATGAAAATTGAGATTTGGGTTAGCTTAGCGCTGAGCTACAAAGAAAGGGAAGAAGAATAAAGATAAAGGTGAGGTTAGCATGAGGATGATGACATTACAGATTTGCAGTGCTGGAGAGCGAAGGAAAACAAATTAACAAAAGAGGTTGTTGGAGTTGGTGCGCTTTTTTTTTCTTTTTTTAATTCACTACTTCGAAATTTGTAAAATGTGTGGTCTGTCAAGTCAACAAAGCAGTCATCCTCTCCATTTTGGTTTTTATGAAAAATATATGCTATTTTTTAGAAAAGAAAATATTTTCAAGTGTTATGTTGCATTATAAAAATTGTTTTAAAAAATATTTTCATGTGTTTGGTAATATTTTAAAAATGTTATTTTCCACCACCATCCACACCACCACAACAACAATAAAAAAATCAGAGATCAAAGAGAGAAAGTAAAAAATCAAAATCACATAGAAACTTAGATCGGTTCGTGGGTCCATCAAAATCACACAAAAAAATCAAAATCACAGAGAGAGAGAGATCGGTTCGTGGCACGAAGGCTCTAGGTCGCCGGCAAAGTCGAAGGCTCGTGGGTCGAAGGCTCTAGGTTGAAGACCGAATCGTGGGTTCGTAGATCGGTGGGTCGAAGGCTCTGGGTCGAAGATCGGTTCTTGGGTTCGTAGATTAACGAAGTCGAAGGCGTGATCTGGGTTCTAGGTTTGTGGCGTGATCTAGGCTGTGGGTTCGCCAGCGAAGTCGAAGGCTCTTCTTCCTCTCTCTCTCTCTCTCTCTCTCTTTGCGCGTGAGTCCGAAAATGGTTTGAAGTGAAAATTTTGACTGAAACCAATTTCCGGGTCAAAGCCATTAAAACACACGGTCAACTAAAAATATTTTCCGAAAAATTTATTTTTCATGCGCAACCAAACACCCGCATTTACGAAAAAACATTTCCAGAAGTGATTTGAAGCCAAAACAAACACAGCCTAAATTACCATTTAAATTATTATTCTAAAACATATATATATATATATATATTACGGTGTAGGGGAGGACGCTCCCCCCCGTGAGGCAAACTCTTTGTAACGACGGTTACCCCCATTTGGTATCAGAGCGGGGCAACCCCCTTGGCAGGAACTCTCACTTCCCAGATATGGGGTAGTATGGAGGGCTCTCCGCCTGCCGGACGGTCCTGCCGTCGACTCTGATAGGTATCAGGTTGGGATCCTCTGGAGTTAGATTGCCGATCAGGCGCCGTTGTACGGTGTAGGGGAGGACGCTCCCCCCCGTGAGGCAAACTCTTTGTAACGACGGTTACCCCCATATCATTTTTTTTTTCTTTTTGTTAAAACCATTTACATACTTAAAGTTTAGTCATTTATTATTTATACCTTAATTTTTAAATACTTAAATTGGACTCATAACATTATGTAGCGTTTTATTCATACTTTATTCCTATGAAGAAAAAAATTTATTTAATCAACATTAGTATTATTATTGGGGCAAATGATCGTTCTTTACTTCTTAATTTATTAGAGGAGCTCTAGATGCAACATCAATTTGCATTCACATGCACAATAGACTTAGGTGTAGTTAATCTTTCTCATATAGGATGCAACTACATATGTCCTTTAAAAGTCTAAGAAAAATTCATTGAAAATCTTAACCACATGTACCGCGGCTCTTATAATAACTAGTCGCTAATCCGGGCGACACACATGAAAATTACTAAAAATGAATTTTTTTTTTCTTTTTTTTGAACAAATCTAATAAAATCTAATGAATGCAAAGCAATTATGCAAAATATCATTTAAATTAAAAGACAAATATTAGTGAATGTCATTATTCTTAACTGTTTGTGTTACATCTAGAGTTTCATATTTAAGTTACTACAATACTGCTTGTAACAAATGAAGCTCACAATATAAGTACATTATATGAGGCCAAAACTTATATTATCTTCAAGCTTCTCTTAGCCTTATAGAGTCCCTAACAAAATTTCTTTTGTATTGAATTTGATTTCGGAGAACTTATTTAAAATTATTTGAATTAAACCTCACAAATTAGAAAGATAAAATAAATAACATTACAACATTGTAGCGGATTAGTATACAAATAAACTACCAATTTAACATGATAAATCACTATTAGTAATTTAGAAAGCAAAAATTAACAAAATTAAAGTTGTTTCCCATTTAACCTAAAACTTTTCATATTCTAAAGTTGTCAAACACCTATTAACAAATAAATATTGATATAAAATATTTGGTAATTACTTCAATACCGCAAGTTGTTCATGTTGTAAAAAATTTGAGAGAATAACACAGCAAGTATCTTAAACTCTTTCTTGCTTGGATCCTACAAAACAATATATATATATATATATATATCGATGGAGACAGAACATGCCATTAAAGAGACAACCAATTAAGATAGTGTTGGAGGCAAAGTAAAATATTAAGAAAACTGAAGAAGCAAGCAGTTTGGCTAGCATACTAGCTAGTTAATTTATATCAAAAGACATAAAAATCTTACAATCAAATAGAATCCATAAGTAAATAAATACATGTAGTACAATCAAATAAATAAAAGGTTTGTCAAGATGATCAAGTTTGGCAATGAAGAAAATGCAGCAGCTATTGATGAGAGTAATTTCTATTTTAAACTTGTGATAATAATGAAGATGCAACAACTACTAATTATGCAAATCTAGCATAATATTATTTTGATTCAACTACAACAAAAATGACGATAATTACCATAAAAAGATTATATCAAAAAACAGTCTTTTATGATATAGCCAAGAGTACAATCAGAGCTAATAGAAGGAATTTTAAATCAATTTCAATGATGAAGGAAGGATTCACTTAAATGAGGAGACCAAGAAAAAAGGAGAAGTATCATGTTATGAGTATAGTATTGAATTTTAAACTTTATAATTCAATTTGCTAACTACTAAAATACCTTAGCAATTTGAATTTCTGCAGGCACGGATTACATCATTCAATTGAATTTCTATAGGCACGGATACTACTAAAACTCTATCAAACGGATTACACAATATAAACCAATAATGTTACCGTCTCAAACATTTAAAAAAAAAATCAATTTTAAACATAGAAACAAGCAATCATATATCAGTACAAATACCCAACCTAAATATATGACCCACAACACAAAAGAGGTAGTAATAAAATTAAGAAAAAAAATAGCAATAAAAAAGAATAACACTATTAATCTAATCCTTACATTGAACTATTATGCAGGCAGCCAAGAGAATAGAGGTCAAGAGCAACTGAGATTTAGAGATACCTAAACTGAATCATCTAGCTTTTCTGTATTAATATAGTGTGAGGAAAGGAAGAGATGGAGGAGTTAGAAAGCCAAAGTCTGGCGTTAGGAAGCTGAAGGGTTGCTATTAAAATTGTAACCGTGGAATACAAAAGATTGCCATCTAAAATTGTAACTGTGGAACACAAAGAGTTGGAAATTATTTTCTTTTTATTAGTATTTTTAAATTTAAGAAAAATCATTTTAAATTGTAAGACAAATTCAAGAAAAAGAATGGTAATGACATGATAGCTAATGTGGCTCAACCTGAGCGTATCAACATTAAATGCTACGCTTCAGTTTTTAGTAATATATAGATATAGATTGCCTAGCATTGATGGCCTTGTATTTATTGATGACTTTCTCGTAAACAAGGTTTGATGTAGCATGTTAGAAGCAATTCTCCTAAACTAATTTTTTTTTATAAGTCAATTTTCCTAGACTAATTGAGCAATTTCATGGAAGATAATGGTTAAAGGTGACTCTCTTGTGAACAATGTTTGATGTGGTATGTCAAAAGCTATATTTATAGTTTGATTGAGTGACGACTCTCTTCTTTATCTCTATCAGTTTCTCTTCTCTCTTTTCACTACTAAATTGTTTTTCTCCTCTCTCTTTTGTCACAGTATGGAAAAGTGGTCCTCATTTAGGACAAATTAAGATTTTGCCTACGTTTAGTTACGGTGGTTTTAGGGTTAAGAAAGAAAAAGAATTAGAGAGGGCTATTTAGGGGCTGTGAATAGTACCCATAAACAGTAAATTTTACTAATCAACTCATTCTATTCTTTGAATAAATTGAGCATGATATATAAAGACTCTTACTTGTACTAGTAGTAATAGGATTCCTACTAGTATTAGGACTACAAATAAAACTTAGTAAATACTAACTTGAACCCAAAGTAAATAAACTTAAGATAAGAATACCTTCGAAGATTCTAGACTCAACTAAATTACCAAAATACCCTTAGTTCGCGAAAATTACAAATTTGCCCCTCCTAATAAAATAAATACCCAAATTAAAAATTGTTTTAACCCAAAAAAACTCACCATTAAAAGGGCATGTCTTTCACTTCAATTGGACTTCACATGAGAACCCAATAAAATAATTCTTGAATAGGTGAACTTGCAAAGTAATAGCATTTTAATCTTCCATGACTCCATCAGGTCCAAACAGTAACTTCCAAGCAAACAAATTTGAAAAATTCTAGGGACACCTAATTGCACCCCAATTTCATAATTGTTAACTTGTGCGATTATAAGTGGATACTTTCTACCCACCACTTTTCATTGACCACTCATAATTGCACAAGTCTACAAATTATGAAATTTGATGTGAGAATGTGTCCATTAGCAGCTTCAACAAATTTAGATGCAAAGAGCATACATGCTAAAGTGGAAACACAATAACAAATGCACAAGATGCAACTTTAATATGCACTCAAATGCCAATAGGCTATTTAATCTTTATCGCATAGGATGCAACTATGTTAATGCAAGAGCAAAACCAGAATTATTTTAGAATTTACATTTTCATATTTTTTTTTTATTTATCTAATAGGAAATTGGATAATTGTAAACTTTTATTCAGATAGGGATTAGATTTGAGATTAGATAGGGATTAGTATTTGAGTTCAGTTAAGATTAGTCTTCATCAGTTGTTATCTTTTACTATCTCTTTATTTCTTGAGAGCTCTAGCTCTATATAAAAGCCTAGTTTATTTTTATCGGAACATTGACGTGATTAATGCAATTTAGATTGAATATTTTCCAATAGTTGGGTGTTGATTCCTAACGGCTTAAGTGCTGATTCCAAGTGACCCTGAGTGCTGATTCTTAGGTTTATCTTTACTTTCCTTGTTACTTTTATTTTTGGCCTGCATCATATGTTCTTTGAAGTTTGAAATTCCTTGAAAAACTTTAAACTTGTATATACTACACTCATAATCATTACCTAGTGCTAATGGCCTCATTTTAATGGTGACTTTCATGTGAACAAGGTTTGACGTGTGGCACATCAGAAGCTATATTCCTGGTCTAAAATGGGAAATACAATGACAAAAGAGGGATGAAATACAAAGGTGCGAAAGTGGGAAGCCAATGACAAATGCAACCATCAAGCATATTAAGACATTATAGTGTTAAGCGCCTGGTCTAGGTGCATCTCCTTACTCCTCAAGACTCAAAAATTGTTGCATCTACACAAAAGAAATGTGAACGACTCTTAATTTTTTTATTATTTTGGATAATTCGGAAATTATTATTCATATGAGACACATCAATACAAACAGAAACATTTGAAACACTGAGTCTTTAGCTAGTCCACTACAACAAAGGCATCTGCCCTGACATAAACTCCTTTCTCAGCATCAAAACACTGTTATATCATCCCAACCCAGTTTTACACAGAAACACGAGTCTTTAGACTAACTACAGCACCTGATTGGTGCTAATCATACCCAACATTGTGTTTTTACAAACAAAACAATCAGAAACCTAGCCACAGGCAAACTTTTAACCAGAGGTCATGAAGGATGAAACGAGGCACAAACCAGTTACAACTGAGAACTCTGTTTAGGATAAAGTAGCAGCCACTTCCTTTAAACATCAACCTAAACTTGACATCTTTTCTCAAACTCTTCATATGCTTTCCTCTGTTTTGACCTCTCCAAGAATTCTTGAGTTTCTCTGAGATAAGAAGGAATTTCTGAGGCTCTTTCCTTTGATACTCCGGCTACCCACATGAGTGCCTATTAGGCCCAAGCACGTCCCACTTCTGACAAGAGGCATATCATGATGACATCTAGGACACACCTCTGCCCAATTATCCTATGTACTTTTTGAGAAGCATATTCAGCTAAAATTTCATCAGCAAATGTCACAAAATCAAAATCCCCTATGACATGTCATTCTTTCATCCTGAAGAAATATGCATCATGATATTAGTCAAGCTAAAAACATATGGGCAACACCCAAAAGGATGTGATACATACTACTAAGCATATGCAATTACAGTACAAAATCAGTTTACATGATGTGCAAATAGCAACGTGAAAAAGCCATGCAATCAATTAGCACCAGGAAAAGCCTCTGAGGAGTTACTAAATTTCAATTTGCATCCCAGGATGAATTTTGCAGAATATTTTTCATTTTTTTTCCATTTAGTGCTACCTTTAAGTGTTCAATCATGTGTTCATTTTCCGCCTTGTAGTCACATCTCAACATCTTGATTTTAGCCATTACTAGTCTTGTGCAATTTTGAATTTTTGCTATATAGATAAGGTGGTAAAAGTATCTCTCGGCAAACAAGCCCATTTAAAACCTTGAACAAACCCAAGAAGGTTTTAACAACACATCCAATTACATGCTGCATGGCCATGGTTTAAGCATTTTGAAATAGTCGTCAAGAAAAAAGATGCAATAAGTAATATTCATCAGCAAACCCTCAACACCATTCTCAATTAACCTAGATGCCAATCCACTACTTTTACCATGGGAAGATACAAGTCCAAAGCATGGCCAGACTGACTGAAATGCAACTGCACATTATCAATAGTAGCTTCAATTGGAATACATCCTATGAAAAGCCTCGTTCCCCACTTAGCAGCAGAACTCATCAAAGGACAGCACAGTCATCAGCAGAAGCAGAACCAACCACCATTTCTGCAGTCATCAGCAAGTCCTCTTTACCTCCAGAAGATAACACTCAATTCACTGGCATTTGCCCCGATACATGAGCATGAATCATGATCTGTAGGAGACGCAGTGTCAACAACAATCTGCACAACCCTCGCCCCCCAAACAAAAAAAATTGACAGCTTGAGAGCCAATATATTAGCATAACTCTAATTTACAGCAAGGACATCCTTAATGACTGTAAGAAGAACTAATTGATGTCTAGTAAAATGGAGCACCAAATTAGAAAACACAAAGATGCTTGGGAATTAATTGAAAGTCAGAGCATCTATGAACAAAGTTTCTTTTGCTGTTTCATTTACTGAGGTATGTTTAAAAACCCACCAGAAAACCAGAACATTAAGAATGTCAAAAACTGTGGTTTGCTAGCATTAAGGTTTGTATAAACCTTCTCATTCTATAATTTTTCCTTATTTTCATATAACTTTTGAAAATATATTTTATAGTGCAGGTTGAGATACAGAGAATAGGTCAAATCATGCACATGAGATCTATCAACACTATCCCAAATCCGGACATTGTCCCATTAAAATTTCTGTGGACACCAGCATTTTACCCAGTCCCACACAGATCATATATATAAGCAGTATGCTTCTCTCATATGTCACTTCCATGACCACTTAAACAATGTGAAGTGTTGGCAATCACATATTCTAATTTATTTTTCTTTTCTATCTGTGCCAATCTAATTCAACTATAACCTACAAACAACAATCATCATGAACCTCATAAGTTTTAAATGTTTATGATGTTTATCCAAAAGAATAGAAAGCATATACATATGGCAATGTTAATCTATCTATTTCTGAAGTAAGGTTGCCCATTTTGCAATAAAATTTCCCATGTTTCAAAATTTATTAAACTTCAAATCTTCAATAATCAACATCCACATCCCACCAATAATTAATCAGTATGCCAGAATGCCAGAGTCAATTTGACTGGCCAAAAACTATATATGATCTAAAATCAAATTGTGATGTCCTTAACAGAAGTGCACAAATCTAAAATCAAATCAAAAAATAAATGACAGATCATGTAGGACAGATCAGAGTTTGGAAAATTTGATTTACAAGGAAAATTAAAACAAATAAATATTTTTGAAAAATGAGGCAGTGTTAATGTGGGTAAAAGGGATGGAAAAATAATTTCTCACCAAATCACAAAGAGAAGTAAAAATAATTGAGATCTTTTATATAAATTTATGACAGAAGGAAGAGCACAGAAGTAATGAAGACAGCAGTGTGAGTAGTGGAAACGTTATTCTAAAACTTGTTTTCCCTCATCTTTAAGAATGGGATCAAGAGGTTGTCTCAGTCTCTCAAGGTCAAATTCCTCTTTAGAGCTTTTAGTTCTACTAGGTCACGCCTCATAATTAGAGTTTTGCATTTTTTTTTGGGGTTATTATCAATCATCAATTGACGAATGAGAACCCAATTATTAGATAAAGAGGCCACGCAATGCCTTATTATTTTCTTAAACTCTACATATCACCATGTTGTTAGAAGAGTAAGCCCACGCTTCCGCACAATCAAGGTTGACTAATTTCTAGCAATTTAATCCTCAATGCTAGAAATTGATGCTTATGTATTTTCTGATTGTCCAGCCTTTTTTTTTATTTTGTTAATATTTTTCAAGGAGTAATGAGCTCACAGTATAATCATGATTCAATTTACTAAATGCCAAACTCCCTTCCAAGATGAAATTGAACCAATTATAATCAGAAAGCCCCTAATTAAAATCTAGAATCACAATAAGAAATTGCATACATAAGCACTAACAACCAATAGCCCAACCCCCTTGTCACCGCCTGAAGACCTTCTGCCTCAGCCAAGCCAAGGAGCACACAACTTCATTACTGTGCAACATACCAGCCATATAAACTAGAAAAATTGCCACAAACTTAAATACAGCCCAAAACTGAACATCAAATTACAAAACCAACATGGTAAATAGTAGCTTACCCGCTAAACCAGAGCCACCGTAGGGGCAAAAAGATGCATATCTTCCTCCTGGGCTTCCTTATCAAGTGACTCAGCTTGTGTATAAGCAGTACAGCAATGTGGGCCCTCCCACAAACTGTCCCCAAATAAACAATTATATTCTCCTACAAAGGTTTCTGGCATTGCTCCAACTAGTACCATCAGAAAACACATATGCAAAACAACATAACCTACAATAAGTTATACTTTCTTAGTAAAAGAAAAAAAAAATTGCATTTTATGTTAAGGAAAGAAATTTCTAGAAAAGCCAAACACAACTGGCTTGCTGGAGCCATGCTTATGTGTTCTAAAAACAAAACCATAAGAAAGCATAAACCCTAGAATTTTGTCACTTGTCCAGTTTCTATGAAAAATACAGGATAAGAAAACAAAATTTATATGTTTCAAAAGAAACCCAAAAAGTTGAGAACTCAAGAACTAAGCCCAGCACCACTATTTCAGCCCATATTAGTCGAGCATTATGATTCCCCAAATCTAAAACATCAAAACGAGATAAAATTCAAAGCTTTGTAACCTTTCTACATTAATTTTCCTCAAGTTTCCTTGCAGCCAAACAGAGAAATAGTCACATACACAAAAACAATGTTTAGATGAATATGTAAACATACACATGCTTTTAGGTGATCTTTGTGGGATCTTTTTTGATCTTTTGAGTTTCTGAAACCAGTTCCACTCCATCATCATCATCAGCCTCAACCCCAGAGACACCCAAAGACCGTGTAGTGGTGGTAGTAGCACCAAAACCCGTACTTTTGGCAGTAGGACGATCATCTCTGCTGTCAAGCATCCCATGGCCCATTTATCTGATCTTGGTTTTTGAATGACAAATTAGACAATGAGAAGTTTCTAATTCCAAATTGTCAAGAATCATGCCTGGATGCACTAGTAGACTAAAAAATGTTGTATAGTTAACTAGTAAAACTAAATAAATAAAATAAAAGTTTGAGCTAAGTACATCAATAAAGATGATTTTGATCAATAATAACACAATTAAAGAATAAAGGATAAACTATAAGTTCATTCAATATATTCAACTTATGTATTCAACCATTACTTTAGTCATATGGATTTGTATGTGTACCGAAATGGACCAAGTAGACATAGGATCCCAATTTTCACAACCTTGGTAATAACACAATTAAAGAATAAAGGATAAATTATAAGTTCATTCAATATATTCAACTTAGGTATTCAACCATTACTTTAGTCATATGGATTTGTATGTGTACCGAAACGGACCGAATAGACCAAAGTGGACCGAATTGAACTGAAGTGGACCGAATTGCTACACTGATGTGGCTCAACAAGAGCGTAAAAATAATAAATAATACGCTTCAATTTTTAGATATTATATAGATTTGTATCAGATAATTATTTTCATCTAATAACACATGAATATTTGAACACCATCAAGAATCATCTACCAAATAAATCTTAATTAAATTAGTAAATCTACTTAATATTATATATGTGATCATAACATCACTCATAAAAAATTTTAAGTGTATTGAGGGAAAACACTTGTCTGGAATCCACTTAGGTCCAATTCTCTGGTTTCAATACAGAGCAAACCTCCCCTGGAGGACATTGGAGAAATAGATAGACCTCTTAGGGCCAAGGGGCATTTATACAATGCTATAAGGTCCAACTATAACCAATGTCACACCAGATGCATCCATGATATCCTGTCAACATATCATACATATCGGAACTATGTAATGGGACGCTTATGTTGTATGTAGAATTGAGCAAAAGGTAGTATTTCCCATTTTATCATTTGAAACTTAAAAATAAAAATGAGAAAATGATAATAAGCTTCTTACACTCAGCTATCGCCCAAGTAAACGTGCTCAAGAGCTACTAATTTTTAGACTTCCCTTCTCACCTTGATAAGGTAATAAGGCATGGCATGGTCCTTCTTCCCTATCATTGACCTCACAAGACAATGGCCTTAGACTAATCATTCAGTAAATTAAACCTTTGCAGCTTAATGTAA
>JAOXJQ010142617.1:0-12239 GCA_025762765.1 Quercus bicolor
TTTCCCTAATTATTTTCGAAACAGTGCTCTGTTGCTAAATATTTCAAAAATTAATGCTAATGGGCCATTTTGGCCCTAAAAATACTGATTGAGAAAGCCCAAGACTGTTGCCAAGCAAGAACAGAGTTTCGAATAATAGGCCCAAGTTGCAATTTAAGGTATGCCAACTACTCTTTGATTCAAGAAGCATCAGCCCCTGTGCTGCCACTGTTGCCGTCGCCGTTGTTGCCATCGCCGTTGTTGCCATCGCCACTGCCTGGTAATGGTAAAATATATACTAATTTGGATTTTTCATGGATAGTTCCCCTAAATATTTTGGACTTATTCAATTGTAGAATCTGACCACTTTGTGGATGAACCCTCCCCACTTTGTAGGGGAAAAAATCCTCAACGTTTGAAATGAATTTCTTTCATGCTTCATATCATGAATTATAAATCTAAAAGTGATAGGATTTTGGTTGGTATATTCCATGAAAACGCAATCAAGATCGAGTCTATAACGCTTGTCAAAAGTTCATGATTAATTAAATGATTCAAGATGCAGCCCAATGAAGACTTTTATTCAAGATTTATAAAGGTGCATGCAAAACCGCTATCCACATTGTTAAAAGCGGACGTGGGTAGATTTGGAGTAAGCTAAACTTCATTAATTTTTGTATGTTGTGCTTAATATTTTATTGTTTTACACATATTTTACAACAATTGGCAGCAAAGCTTCCACTCTATTGCACAATATTAAATAAATTGTTGCAGGATATATTTAGGGTTTAAACAATGCTCTTTCAAATATTTATAGACTATTGCACACTCTTAATGTGATGGTCACTCCATAGATATGAGTATTTGTGGGCTGTGGGAGGTAAGGATCGAGGATCAAGTTTCAATAACGGAGCTTCACACTCATATACACTTAGATTAGGCAAGGATAGAATTTCTATTATCCAAAAAATTTATAGAAAATTTCTGCTATGTTGCAATGGGATAGAAAGCATGAGAGTTAAACACTCCACTATAATATTAGGTTTGAAGCCTACCTTTTCTTTGAATTTTTTTTTTTTTTTTTTGCTAGTATCAGGAAGTACCCTTTCGTTGACCTTATAGGTAATACTCATAGCTAATGTGTTGATGAGTTGTCATTTATTTGTGAATTAATTATTATGTCAAATTCAGCAGATACACATTTTATAAAAAAAATATGCACTCTGATACATAACTCAAATGTTTTGGCAGGTAATGGAAGAAACATAACTCAAATTGCCATCATTGTCACGACTGTTATCTTTCTAATACTTGTCATTAATCTTTGCATCTTTTTAAAAGTGAGGAAGAGGAAACCAAAGGATTATTTTCAAGGTAAGTTCTCAGTGTTGCTTGCTATTTGAAAGCTATTCTCGTATATTTTAAGGGTTTTATTAATAGATATCCTTAGGGTATTTGTTAATAGAATATTACATAAAAGTTTTGATACGTACTATTTTCATGAACAATATAAAAAGCAGTAAAAAAATTAGTTATTTTTTTTTTTCATAAAAGGTTTCTAAAAATATTTCCTAAATTAATGTTCTTAAGGTATCCGTTAACATTTAGTATATTATAATAACAACTTTAACAATGTGAGTCATGTGATGCATATATAGGAAATAATGTCTTTCTTGTAAGTACATGGCAAAATTTTGGAAACAGCATTTAGCTTTTTGAAAAAAGAAATAGTTGTAAATGATCCTATTCCCTCCGAATTTGAGAATGTGACTACTGACTACCTCAATCTTCCAAAAATAGATCCCTTGCCAGTTTGACTATAAAAATTGAAAGCTTGAAATTGTGTTAAAAAATACAAGAGCTGTTTAGACCCCTAAAATATAACAAATTACGGCTCGATTGATTTTACTTTAACTTATACTAAGGGTAGAATAGAGTAAATGCGAGCGGATAAACAAAAAAACTACTCTAAGCCATAATGAATATAACAGAGTAGTGATATGAAAGATAAAAGAGTAGGGAAGAAGAATGCAAACACAAGATAACACGCCAATGTGTTATCGAAGAGGAAACCGAAGAACTCAACGAAAAACCTCTCCGCCACCCTCCAAGCGGTAATCGATTCAGAAGACAATTAGTTGGGATACATGGGTTAGCAAGAGACCCTCCAAGCCTAATCTACCCGATATACCTAAGCTCTCCAAACTCCTACTCCAACAAGGTTTCAGAACTGTGTTTTGTCTAGCTCTCTAGATCCCACAATACGCTCGATTGCATTCGCCAAGCCTCACTAGCTTTTTTTGGTAATTCCCCAAAACTTCCAAAGCTCAAAACACTCTCTACACTCTAAATAGGTGTGAGTTGTGTTTGGGTACAAATCTCATCTCAAGGTATGATAATGGGAGAGGGAAGTAGAAGAGACTACAATGATTTCTCACTAAGGATGAGTAGCACTCTCTCTAAAAGATGGGTGCGTGTGTTGTAGAAATCCTATCTAGGGTTTTTCTCTCTGAATTGCCTCCTTTACATTTGTGGATAATAAGGGTATATATAGTATGGGTGAAAGGTAAGAAAGTCACACGTAAAAATCCTCCAGGTAGAAAGTCTCACGAGTATCTCACGGGAAGGCCTTACCCGCGAAATACTTGTGAAATTGACAGCTTTGCCTTACTCTTCAACTTCTAGTCATGTGCTTCTCACATGCCCTTTTCGCGGGAATTCTTCTAGCAAACTTCTTGTGAGTTAGTTGCGAAATGTACTGATCTTCATTTAAGCTTGAGTCTTCACTTACTTAATACTAAACCCAATACAATAAAATCCCACAAAATACAAGGAACAAAGTTAAAGCAATTATAACACTTTTTGTCAAGGAATAAAGCCAACATAAAACTTAGTTGTAAATCATAATTTTACAATCTCCCCCTTTGGCTATTCCATGACAAAACACCCTATAACAAACTCTAGACTTAAACGTGAGTTTGGGAACAATGACAAAACTCACTCACACCTAAATCTAGAAGCTGTGATGAACTTGGAACATATATACCAGTAACCTGAAACACTTGCACAAAACACATTTGACCCTCAAGGTAAATCAAGTGATAAAATGACAAGTATAATGTAACAAGTAAAATGCGATCAAGTAAACATGATATGAAACATGTGAACAACTTGATCATACACCAAATAGTTATATGAAAATGACTACAATGATCATATAGCAAATCAAATGATTATCTGAACGTGTAACCAATAAAGCACAATAGCATAAGGATAAATGCATGTCCAACACAAAAGCATGATGCGATGAGAGCAGCAAAGTATAGATGATACTAAACATAATTCAAAGAACCATAAAGCAATGAGAAAACAAACATAAAGTAAAACAAGGTTTTCTAAAAAAAAAAAAATGTCTTCTTCCCCTTAGTATATGCATCTCTCCTATAGCTTTCTCCCCCTATGAATATGCACGAGGTAGAATTTCTCCCTCTAAGAATATGCACATGAGTCATATAGAAATGACGATACACACTGGTATACTCTCCAATATACTCATCCTTTTTTTGTCATGAATAGACAAATTAATCAAGAGGAAGGAGGGAAAAAAAAGAAGATATGAAAAAGTGTAAAAGATGATGTATGAAGGGTGCAAGATGAATGGGAAAATGAAATTCAAACAAAAGACAAAAACATCTTTTTAAAAAAATGCTACAAAGCATAAAGAACATGACATGTTAAGGATGATGGAATAAAGTATAGACCAAGGCATGACATAGACACAAGAACATGTTATATGTGCTAAAAGGTCTAAAAGGACTTAACTAGTATGAGTGAATGCAAAAACATGTCAAGTGTTAGAGTGTATGCAGCAATGTGCATCTAGTGTGCATGTGAGACGCATGACTAATGCATGAACAAGCACTCACGGGGCAAAGTGTATAAAACACATAACCAATGATTAAAACATGATAAACATGAATAATTATGGTAATCTCCAAAATTTGGTACTCATCGGAGTTCAAAACAATGAGAAAATCTCATTTGGGCATTTTATCAAACACTTAAGAGTGTACACACTACACATGTATGTTAAACAATGCATGAAAATATGAAAATCTTGCCCAAATACATGTTATTTTTGCCACAAGGGGCCAACATCCAAAGCAAATTAACATTTAAAACAAAACCCAATTAAAAGGATTGACAAAAATATAAGTTTTCCAACTCCCATTTGAGAAAATCCCAACTATAAACATAAAACCCTCCAAAAACATAATCTAAGGATCAAAATTGATGAAAAGAGTTAAAGATTACCTTAGACATGTTTATGGAATGTAAAACACTTGAAATTAGTTGGATTTTGATATTGAAGCATTAAAATAGGGGTTTGGGAGAAAATGGGAGAGATTTAAAACAAATGTCCCACGAAATGCCCTTTAAAAGGCTAATTTGGACATTTTCATAGGAAGCTTACTCGCGAAATTTTTCGCGGGTAAGCCTTATTCACGAAACAGTCGTGAAACTCTCTGTCCAAAGTTGAAAAACTTGAGATTTGGATCATTTAATTCCCAGTTGAGCTTACACATGAAATGAGTCATGAAAACACTCAGAAAACATGTTTTTCACACAAAAACAACTCGAAAAAAAACTTTGAAAAACATGGGTGATACAAAGCACTTCCAAAAGCAAACAAAAAGAATAAAAATCTTTTTGGTTTGATCCACATATAGTTGAGTACACACACATCACATTTGAACATGTACAATCACACAAATGAAATAAGCATTCATTGAATATAAGTCTTGTGTGTTGTGTGTGAGTATCAAATGTGGAATAGTCCATACTCCAGAGTGAAACTTCAATGATCAATTCAATCAAGTCATACAGAACAAGTACTAAGTCAAGTGGTATATCTCAATTATAGAAATGAACATATATGACCTCCCACAAGAAAATGATTACAAATATTAGAAGCTTTTCATTTGACTTTTTTATAAATTATAACATTTGATCATTTTGAACAATACATCTCATTTTGGGATTGGTGCTTAAAATTGTTGGTATTTCAATATTGAGAGTGAGCCATTGGTTTTTTGAGCACCATTCATTTCAATAAAAAGTCGTTTTCCCTTTTTCCTATTCAAATACTAGCATGTGCGACAACTTTTGCTGCTCATTATCTCTTTTCATTTTGAGATTTACATTTGATGAGTTCTTTAAGCAAAAATATAAAAAGTGTGGAAAGATATATAGGCATAAGTCTATGCGTGTATCAAAATCAACAAAACTATTGACCAATCATTCATGATAAGCTTGAAGATCGATTTACAACAGTCATACATAGATTTTAAGATTTTTCCCACAAAGATAGATGTGCATACATAATAAGTTAAGCTCGTAAATGCACTATGCCATAAATACGAAGGTACTAGGCTAAACTCACATGAGATATGTGCTCAAACATATACGATCAAATTTTTAAAATTTTTCACTTTTTACGTGTTTTGGAGTTTTACTCACACAAAACAAAAGCAATAAAGTAAGATAAAAAAACAAAAACAACAAAAATAATGCATATAAAGAGATGCATGATGCACAAATGCATGACAATAAAGCATCTAATGCATGAAGAGTCCTACAAAAATCGAAAGAATTAGATCAAGGACTAAAAGAGCAAAAGCTCAACCATAAGAACCCTTCCTCATCCAAATGGAACAATTGTTTGGAATAAGTGTCTCATGAGAAGCAAGACGAGGGTTGGAAGAATGAGAACCGAAGATGCACATAGACAAGGAGATATGAACATCAAAAACCTTTTTCAACAACTTACCATTTTCTCTCAAGTCCAGTTTAGCATGCATAACATAACTTCCAAAAAACTTAAGTTTCTCTTTTGTTTTGATTCTTTTAAGAATATGAAACTTAAAGCAATGAGGTCTTAGATGACCAAAAGCACCACAATGGTGACAAACAATGTGTTTAGGTCCACTAGGCCTTTTGGGAAGGAATCTAGCAACATGGGTTTGTTCTGTTTTTAACTTATAACATTGAGGTCTTACATGACCAATCACACCACAATGGTAGCAAGTAAGAACAAACTTAGATCCACTCAATTCCCTAGGGTGAGACCTAAATAGAGGCTTAGGCTTAAGAGCCTTTCTCTCCACCTTTTGATTTCTTTTGTGTGAAGGAATGTATACCGATTTGTCATTTGAGGTAGAACACACAATAGGCACAAAATTGGGTACCACAACATAATTGCAACAAATATTTTCATCTTTTTTAGTAATAGGTTCAACAATCAAACACTTAGCATGTAGCTTAAGAGATTCATTTTCAGATTTAAGACCATTAATAAGTTTGTTAAACAAAACAAGTTTAACATCCAAGTCCATATTCAAACACTCAACTCCTTTAGTTTTTCAAGAGACTGTTTAGCAAGTTTCTTATACCTTTCAACGAATTTATTAGATTCATTGAGCTTAACAATCAAATCATCATTTTCACAAATGAACTTGTTGAAATTCTGATGAAATTTCTTAGCCTTTTTCTTTAAGAGTTTGACATTTTGAATATCAATAACAACACCCATAGATTCATGTAACATGTCATCACAATTATGAGAATTAACACTCATAGAAGCATTTTTACAAACACATGGCATGTTACACTCTACAACATCCATAGAAGCATACAAAATACTATTCATGGCAAAACAAACAAGGGGTCAAGGATCACACTTAGGTAATGAAACCAAATCAAGTGTACCCACTTTGATACCAATTGAAAGCTCAAAATTGTGTTAAAAAACACAAGAGTTGTTTAGACCCCTAAAAAGTAACAAATTACGGCTCGATTGATTTTACTCTAACTTATACTAAGTGCGGAATAGAGTCAATACGAGCAGATAAACAAAATAACTATTCTAAGCCATAATCAATATAACACAGTAGTAATATGAAAGCTAAAAGAGTAGGGAAGAAGAATGCAAATAAAAGATAACACGCCGATGTGTTATCGAAGAGAAAATCAAAGAACTCGGCGAAAAATCTCTCCGCCACCCTCCAAGCTGTAATTGATCCACTAGACAATCAGTTAGGATACATGGGTTAGCAAGAGACCCTCCAAGCCTAATCCACCCGATGTACCTAAGCCCTTCTAAGCTCCTACTCCAATAAGGCTTCTCAAAACCGTGTCTTGTCTAGCTCTCTAGATCCCACAATACGCCCAATTGCATCCGCCAAGCCTCACCGACTTCTTTTGGCAATTCCCCAAAGCTTCCCAAGCTCAAAACACTCTCTACACTCTAAATAAGTGTGGGTTGTGTTTGGGTAAAAATATCCTCTCAAAGTATGACAATGGGAGAAGAAATGAGAAGAGACTACATTGATTTCTCACTAAGGATGAATAGCATTCTCTCTAAAAGATGGGTGTGTGTGTTGTAGAAAACCTACCTAGGGTTTTTCTCTCTGAATGACCTCCTTTACATTTGTGGGTAATGAAGGTATATATAGTATGGGTGAAGGGTAAGAAAGTCACACTTAAAAATCCTCTAAGTAGAAAGTCACACTTAGAAAGTCTCGCGGGCATCTTACGAGAAAGCCTTACCTGCGAAATACTCGCGTAATTGACAGCCTTGCCTAACTCTTCAACTTCCAGTCATGTGCTTCTCACATGCCCTTTTCGCGGGAACTCTTCTAGCGAATTTCTTGCGAAATTGATAGCTTGGCCTGACTCTTTAGCTTCCAATCATGTGTTTCTCACATGCCCTTTTCGCGGGAACTCTTCTCGTGAACTTCTCGCGAGTTAGTCACGAAATGTACTGATCTTCATTTAAGCTTAAGTCTTCACCAAGTTAATACTAAACCCAATACAACAAAATCCCACAAAATACAAGGAACAAAATTAAAGCAATTACAACACTTTTTGTCATGGAATAAAGCCAACATAAAACTTTGTTGTAAATCACAACTTTACAAAAAGTTTGTTTCAATATGTTACCATCTTTTAAAATTTCATTTGTTTCGATGAAAAATTTATATGTTTTCTAGTTTTTGTGCGACAGATGGTAACATTTTCCATTTTCCATTGTCAAAAAACTAGAAAACATAGAAAAAAAATATTGGCTTCGTCCCTCCCCTTTCAAATCTTCTATGCTGCAACTAGCACTTCTCGACTCTCGCATATTGTCAATGGGTATCACCGCCCACCTACTTGCCACCATCGACCCAACCACATCTTTCAATTGCCCGTTAGCGACCAATCATCAGTCATTACCACCACAAATTGCCATTTAGCCCATCCTCTATCCAACCAAAGCCAATTGCCAACCACCAATCTTCAGCCATAGTAGCAACCAATCACTTACGAATACCATTAGTTGCTACCAATAACTCACCGACTACATCTCTGTCATCACCACCATCCACCATTGCCACCACCATCACTTTCCGTCCCCTAACTATCATCTTTGATAGGAATTTTCTGTGCAACCAAACGTTAGAATTTTTTTTTTCAAGTAACAACCAAACAATGAAAATAAATCATTTCCCTCGATGAATATTTTTGTAGAAATTATTTTATTCTGATGAAGCCTAAATTTCACACATGGTTTGCTGAGAAAAATAAAACCAAGCTATATTTAAAAAATTAAGCTAGAATCCAAAAATGTTGTATCAAAGCTGTAGCTATTTACACAAATTTTTCTTTGATTTTGTTATACGTTACTGAAAGCACCCATGGCAATACTAGCCCACAAATATAATTGGAAGCGATAGTCTCTCTCTCTTTTTTTAATTATATTTTTTATTTTATTTTTATTTTTAGAGAGAGAGAGAGAGAGTTGAGGTTTAAGCAATGGACATGGGCACCACAAAGGATAACGCTATCATTGTACTATCACTCGAATCCCAATTAGAAGTGCCATAATTTATTTTAGGCTTTTGCATTAAGTAAATAAGGCTTTTAGAATAAATTTGTAGGCTTTTACATTTGATTTGAATTTAATCATTTCTAATAATTTCAAATCTCATTGTAAAGCTTTGATTAGTTCTCCTCTGCAAGTAAATACTCATCCATTACATGCTCCTCTATGTAAGTATTTTACTCTAATTTAAAGAATGAAACTTGCCTCTATTAAATGTGTATAAACTTGTTCTTCTTGCGAAGTTCTAGATGTGAAGTCCTTGAAAAAAAAGATGTGCAGTCCTTGCAATTCGATTTTGGCACTATTATAATTGCGACAAATAACTTTGCTGAAGCAAATAAGCTCGGGAAAGGTGGATTTGGGGCAGTTTACAAGGTATGAGAATGTTATTATATGAACTGAACTATTAATCATATGTCCTAATGTGTAGAACCAATAATGTGTGAAACAAATATTTCTAATTCCTTGAAGTTGAGTTAGAGATTATTTTATCCATAAATTATTTTCTTACATATATGCAGGGTAAGCTTTCAAATGGACAAGAGATAGCTTTGAAAAGATTATCAATAAATTCCAGACAAGGAGATTTAGAATTCAGGAATGAGGTCCTCTTAGTAGCCAAGCTCCAACAATGAAATCTAATTAGGCTCCTTGGATTCTGCTTAGAAGGAAATGAAAAACTTCTTATCTATGAATTTGTGCCTAATATAAGCCTTGATCACTTCATATATGGTATCCTTTCTTTTCAATATTAGTTTATAAGCTGATCAAAACAATTTAAGTTGCTAAAAAATATTTTAATTCCTTTTTGTTGAAAAAGTCAATTTAAAATATTTGATTACTAATTTGGTTTCATGAATATTTAGATCCTACAAAGCGTGCGCAATTAGGTTGGGAAAGGCGTTATCAAATAATAATCGGTATTGCTAGAGGATTCTTTATCTTCATGAGGATTCCCGACTTCGGATAATTCATCGTGACCTTAAAGCTAGTAACGTTCTATTAGATGCAGAAATGAATCCCAAAATTTCAGATTTTGGTATGGCAAAACTGTTTGTACATCAAATTGAAGGCAGAACAAATAGAATTGTGGGAACATAGTAAGCATCAAAACTTGCTAATTGCTAGAGCTAACTAATGCAATCATGCATAGTAAAATTCATTTCAATAGATTACCTGTCAGAGTACAAACAAGAAAGCCATAAAAGAATTGAAAATTGAAATTTTTGAATGTAACTATTATGAGCTCTAATGTCATTTACATTGATACTAGCTTTGTTAATATTGATATGTAGTGTATATATGGCTCCCGAATATGCAATGTTTGGACAATTTTCAGTAAAGTCAGATGTCTTTAGTTTTGGTGTGTTAATCTTGGAGATTGTAAGCGGTTGGAAAGTTACTTGTTTAGATAATGGAAAGAATAGGGAGGATCTTCTAAGCTATGTGAGTATGAATATTCAAAGTTACATTTTCATTATTTTGAAAAAATAAATGATAAACTAGAATGTTGAACAATTTCTTCTTTAAAATGGTATATGCACATTGGTTTATTTCTGTAGGCATGGAAAAATTGGATGGAGGGGACGGCTACAAATCTCATAAATCCTATATTGAGGGATAGTCTACTAACTGAAATAATGAGATGTATCCACACTGTATTACCATGCGTTCAAACACACGCAGTTGCAAGACCAAACATGACTTCAGACTTCAGTTGTTTCCATGATTAATTGCGATTCTATCACTCTCCTTGTACCTACACGGCCTTCATATTTCACGCAGAGCGATGCTATATTGGACACATCATTGCAACAAGATATTGGTTCTCACGTAACTAAGTATGAGCTTTCAATTACTGAATTATATCCCAGATAAAGTTCTGTAAATAAGCATACAATAAGCACATTTGTCACGAAGTCTCCTGGTTTATTTGTTTATGGAATATGTTAACCAATGCCCTTAAAGTATTGGTTTAAGAACTATTTTTAGAAACATTTTATTGGGAGAATGATAAAACAATAAATTTTATTGACAACTTTTTGTATTTCTTATGAAAGTGGTGTAAAAACATTCTTATTATAGTTTATTAGCAATTGTCCTAAGGGCATTGATAACATGACCCTTTATTTATTTATTGATTTATTGCTGAATAACTTCACTTCATTGCGAAGGAACAAAATAGGGTACGAAGGAATCTTCCCCATCTCCTCCTTCAGTGCAAAAACAAAATTTTATTACAGAAAAAGGCCCACTTAGTAATATTGTAGGCTACAATATTTTGCAGTGGCTTAATTAACTCAAGGTGCAGATTCATGTGAAGGTGATTTACAGCTTTAGAGATCGGATTTAGTGGTTACCAAAAGTCACCTGTTGTAAGCAAGTTAGTTAGGCTGCAAGTGATCAGTTAGATATCAGCCAATCACATTGTTATTACACTACAACAAACTTGAGTTTTCGCAACATTTTTTTATCTGCGGTTACTAAAAAATGTTAATAAAACCCCTAAGTTTCTAGGGTTGTACTCAACTGTTAATAAAACCTACTTATTTCCACAGTTGGCACAACTGTTGAAACAAGTGTAAAAAATTAAATAAAAGTTTTATCCATAGGCTTGATGAATGTAGAAGATAAACTACATCTTTTATGTACGGTTGTTAGTGTTGAAAATTAGAAACACGGAACCTATAAAAAGCTACAAAACAAATCAAAGTTTTATTGATAGCTCTCACAGTTTCTCATTTTCTCTCTAGTAGCTCAAATCTTTCTTACACAAAACTTAGAAATTTCAAAGCCAATTTCATAGCTCTAAATCATGGAAATTTCGAAGCTCTAGGTCATGGCAATTGCATAGGTATTGGTCTCTCAATGCGGTGGCTTTGTCTCATTGTCACTCACAAAATCGAAGTCGAAGTCTTCTGTCAACTCATCTACTCTTCGCCTACCTCATCTAATCTCCCCCAATATTCTAGGGTTTCAAGCTCAATTGCCACTGCGACATGAAGATCATTTTGCCTTATTTGTCTCGATTCTTCAATGGACGAAAATTCAGTGCGTTTTCATGTTTTGTTTATAAATTGTAATGTTTGGTTATTGGGAAAATTTGAGGGTGAATATTTAAATTCTCTCTCACTTCCTCTCTCTCCCCAGACCCCCAAGGTTCCCTCTCTCTCTCTCCCTCTCTCTCCCTCTTCTTGTGTATATGCCTATGTATAGGTTTTTGTATCTTTCTTAGATAGCTTTGTGTTTTGTTTCAAAGTCTACTACAAAGGATGGTCAAGCTAATAAAGTAAGTTTCTTCTAATTTTTGTTCTTTGTTCCATAACTAATCCTA
>JAOXJQ010142843.1:0-12207 GCA_025762765.1 Quercus bicolor
ATTGCTTGAATTGGTTAAGTTGTAATTTGGGGGTCTAAACGTTCAAAGGTGTTTTTACACGTTTTTGAACTTTCAAACATGACAACTGTCATATACGAAACTACTCCCCATTTTTTGTCATGAGTGAGAAAGGGTAAATCACTGAGAAGCAGCCATCTCATCATTAGTCTTAGAGTCAGAAGCATCATCATCAACATCATCTCCACCATCCAAAGAAGACTACTTAGTAGGCTCGGGTGTGAGAGAAGGAGCAAAACCACCAAGGTGAGACTGGTGGCGAGTGATGTGACCAATCCTGGTGTTCATCTGATACATCTCATCAGAAAGATGGTCAAGATGACTACCAAAATCAGCATGCATAAGCTGAAGCTGATCCATGATGGCAATGACTTAGACCTATGCTCTAGAAGAAGAAGGTGGAGCAAATGAGGAAGAGGATCTAGAAGCGGGGGCAGCATCCGTTGAAGTAGACTTCACACGAGGCCACTTGGCAGCCAGCTATGCATTACTCCTCTAAATAGATTCCTTGGAAGATGACTAAAATGACCTTTTCAAATACCCAAAAATCATAACTGCATTTTATACATTAAATCATTAATTAAATTTCATAAAAATGATCTTGAGATTCTAACGGTCACGACGATATGCCCGATTCCTAAATTGAACTGTCAGATTGAAAGATATCACAAGATCAAGTTTTCACGGTCTGTAAGCATTCTATGAGGGCGAAGTTGAACACGTGTGATTAATTGAAATTAATTTTGATTGGTTAAAAAATTAAAGTTAATTAAATAATTGTATGATTGCTTGTTGGTTTTTAACAGACGTAAGCCTAGTTACATAAGAATAAAATGGATAATCAGATAACAAGGGAATTGTTGATAATTAAGTCTTTTTAGAATATTTATCTAAAAGATAATTATTGTTTTAAGGACCTGATTATCAAAATAAAAGGCATTCATTTTGGAATACGAGTTAAAAATATGTCCAAGTGCAATTCCCGACTTAAAAAATCCCTAAAAAAGAGTCTAGATTGAACCAAAGTTGGGAATTGGGCTCGGCATTTGAGAGTGTTAGTAAGCACTCTTAGAGTGCCAATAGGCACCTCCCTAGTGTTGATTGGCACAGCTTTGAGGTGTTAGGATATGTGCCCTTTAAATCCTATTGTATGATACTACGTATGATATTATGTTGTAATTAATAAAGTTGTTTTATTATTATCTAAAATAATGGTAACATGAATATTTTGACATTATCATATAGTCCATGAGATGCATAATATGTGATTTATGTGATTTAGTCACAGAAGATATAAATTACAAGTTTTTTGTAAACTCAGAATTTTAGTTCATAGTCGGTGATGAAATTGGGTATTTTATATGCGAAGACTATAGCATATCAACTAAAATGATTTGTCTTGATCATGGAAGTGGAGACTTCTAGTTGATATGTTGATATGTTTTAAGTGTTAAGACATATTAAACTGGACCGTTGTGAGATTTATTATTCTTCTAACGACTGTCAAATGAATAATAAATCTCACGACTTTTATTTACATGAATTCTCAATCATGAGAGAATAATGAACTTGATCATGAAGTGTAAGTTGCTTTGATATATCAAGAGTGAGATATAAAGTCACGATCAAAACCTTAGTATGTTGGGCAGCCACATTTAATATTGAAGAAACATATATTCTCAAGATGGAATTCATAATCCCTTAATGGAGATATAAAATATTCATTTGAGATAAGTTTAATGGGTTTGGTTATTCAGAGTGTTAGGCCTAACCACTTTAGTAAGAAGTTACTAAAGTATATATTTATGAAATTGGATTTCATAAATATATGATGAATAACTTAAAGGATTAAACCGGGTACTCAAGGATTAAGATGTAGTAATCTTCAAAGTAGCAGTTAACATTCATGACTTTCTATTACTATGAATATTATTAATAAGGTCTAGAGGGCAACTATATTTATATAGTGGTATTAAATATAATTATTGGTAATTTTGGGTTTGTCAAGAGTTGATAGAAAGGCCCATAACCTATTGGAGCTAGTGTCTTATTTGTCCCTTTTGGTCCCACTCCAAGCCACATACTAAAACCCAATTGAAATGGCCTAAAAGGCTAGCCAATTAGATAATCAGTTATATATAAGGAGAGAAACATACAAAATGTATGGTAATGTATGAATGGTGTGTATGTGAGTGTAAGCCACTCTCTTATTCTCCCTTGAACACATACATATAAACTGATTGAGAGACCTCACTTCTTGGGCATAAGTGGAATTGGAGTGAAGATTAAAAGTGTTTCCAAGTACTTCTAATCTTTAGTTTTGAATTTCATTGCACCAAGGTACACTCTCTTATTCTTAAATTCTGAAATTTACATAGTACATGTTATCAATTGCGAATGAAGTAGATTCGTTAATTTTCCGCTACAAATGTTTTGTATGCGATATAAACTATGTTTTTCCTACAATTGGTATCGAAGCGGTCTTCAATTTCGAATTTGTATAATATATTTTTGTGAGTTTTGGAATTAAAGATAGTAATTTCATGATGTTAGAAGATTCTACAATCAATTTTTTGCATTGTTATTGAAATTATTGTTTGATAAAAACTGATATTGATGTTATGATGTTGTTTAAGTTTGATATTATGTATGTTAGATTGAACTTTAAGACTATAGCATCATTGAAATTTAGTTTTGATCTCAATCTCATTATGAAGTGATCAAGAAACTATGTTTTGTTCAAGTGAAACATCAAAAATGGTTACCAGAAAAATTTGAAAAAATTTCAGTTTCACGAGTTTCGACTGATCAAGAATTCCTTTCAATTGATCGGATTTGCCTTTCAATCGATCAAACCGGAATCAAGAGTCGATCGAGTCATCCAGAAACTTCAAAATGAATTTGTTGAACATTTCGATCGACTGAGAAATACCTTTGATCGATCGAATGAACTGTTTTTGAAATTTCACTAAGTGTTAAAACATAGATGAAGTGTAAGGCTATGTGTGATGAGATTACACATGAATTATAATTAAAAACCGTTCTTTTAAAATATCTAGTGGGAGAGAGATACAGGGTTGGATCTCACGGCCTCCATTATCGGTTCATAGCAGTGTGGGTAAGCACCTTGTCTCGGCGTATATGCCTCGCGATCCCCAAGGGGGGTGTTTACTTCATAATACTACAAGATTGAACTTACCCATTTAAAGTAGTGTGAACAAGCACCTCGTCTTGGCATATATGCCTCGCGATCCCAAAGGAGGGTGTTTTGTTTTATGGTACTACAAGTTTAAACACTATAAGGGAGATGAAATGTGGCTACACATGATTCTAGATATTGGTGTACACTAGACTAAGTATAATGTTAGCCTCCCAAAGGAGCTATGTCATTATTTACTTAGAGGCTAAAGTTAATACGACATATTATTAGTGTTTGATAAAAGTTATCATGAAAGCAATAATAATGAGAATAGTTCTCAATCAATCATGATGTTTTTAATATACTTGCTACCAATGAATTATAGACATGGATTGGGTTGTCGTTGCATATTTTATGTTATGGTTTTATTAAGGTTACATATTATATGTTTATATGCTAAATTGATAATGTCCGGTTTACTTATTATATTCATGTTTGTTATTTTCAGATTTAAATCATGGCATCTTTTAGCCCACTTGTTGCTATTCTTAATCAAAACAAACTGACTAGATCTAACTATGTTGACTGGAAAAGAAACTTGGACATTATTCTCAATGTTGAAGAGCACAAATTCAAGCTTTATGAACCTTGTCCTAACTTCCCATTGTTAGATGCTCCTGCTGAGGAAAAACAGTGATATGATCGTCAGCATAAATCTAATAAAACGGCCAAGTGCTATGGCCAAATGCTATATCCTAGCATTTATCTCAAATGTTCTACAACATCAAATGCAGGATGTGGAACTAGCTTTGGACATAGTGCTAAATCTGAAGGAGATGTTTGGTGAGCAAGGCTATTCTGCTAGCTAGGCAGGAAACTATGAGGCAGATTTATAATACCAAAATGGCTGAAGGTACTTCAGTAAGGGAGCATTGTATTAGGATGATCTCTCATTTGAATACATTAGAGGTTTTAGGTGCCAATATTGATGGAGAATCCCAAATGGATATAATACTCCAATTACTACAAGAATCATTCAAGGAATTCAGACTTAATTATAACATGAATAAAAAGATTTATACATTGTCTAAATTAATGAATGAATTGGTGGTGGCGGAAGTTGAGAATCAATTGGGTAAACGCATAAAGGCCATTTGATCTGATCGAGGTGGCGAATACCTTCTTAGGGATTTCAAGGATTACATAACTCAAAATGAGATTGTATCCCAATTAACTGCACCTGGAACTCCTCAACAAAATGGTGTAGCAGAGAGAAGGAATAGGACTCTTTTAGAAATGGTTAGGTCCATGATGAGTTATTCAACTTTACCAATTTCCTTTTGGGGATATGCACTAAAAATTGCAATGCATATTTTAAATTTAGTTCCATCAAAATCAGTTCCCAACACACCTAAGGAATTGTGGATGGGCGCAAGCCTAGTATAAAATACCTTCACATTTGGGAATGTCCAGTACATATGTTGAAAAGGAAGCCTAATAAGTTGGAAGCAAAAATAGAAGTATGCATGTTTTTAGGGTATTCAAAGGAAACTAAAGGTTATTTATTCTATAATCATAAAGATAACAAAGTGTTTGTTAGCACCAATGCCAAATTTTTGGAAGATGATTATGTGAATAATTTAAATCCTAGAAGTAAAGTTGTCTTTGCTGAAATAGATGAACCTATAATTGAACAACCAATGGATGAAACTAGGGATGATGTGGCTGTATTAGACACACCACAAGATTCTACTCATGAGATGATTAGTACACAGGTGCCTCATCATAGTGGGAGAATTGTTCGGCCACCCATAAGATTTATAGGACTAGGAGAAACTTATGAAGCTATCCTAGAAGAGGATGAATCTGATCCTTACACTTACGAAGAGGCAATGAATGATATAGATGCACATCATTGGGTAAAAGCTACGAAATCTGAATTGGATTCTATGTATTCCAATCAAGTTTGGGACCTTGTAAAGGTGCCTAACGGCATTAAACCTGTTGGCTACAAATGGGTTTATAGGAGGAAGAGAGGGATAGATGGAAAGGTTGAAACCTTTAAAGCAAAGCTAGTGGCGAAAGGGTATACACAAAAAAAAGGTACTGATTATGAAGAAACTTTTTCACCAGTAGCAATGCTTAAATCTATCAAAATTCTCTTATCCATTGCTGCTCATTATGATTATGAGATTTGATAAATGGATTTCAAGAATACATTTCTTAATGGCAATCTTGAAGAAGAAATCTATATGATGCAATCGGAAGGTTTCGTAGCAAAGAACTAAGAGCATATGGTATGCAAATTGAAAAGATCCATTTATGGACTTAAACAAGCATCTAGGTCATGGAACATCAGATTTGATCAAGCAATCAAATCATTTGGTTTTGAACAAAATCTTGATGGACCATGTGTGTAAAAAAGACATCAAGATAAAGTTGTAATCTTCCAAGTGCTTTATGTTGATGACATTCTACTCATTGGAAATGATGTAGGGGTGATGTCATCGGTTAAGATATGGTTGTCAAGCCAATTTGATATGAAGGATTTGGGTGAAGTTAGCTATATTCTAGGGATCAAGCTTTGGCAAGATCACAAGAATAGGATATTAGGCTTATCTCAAGCAGGGAATATAGATTCTAGAACGGTTTAGTGTGCAAAATTCCAAAAGAGGATTACTCCCTTTCAGACATGGACTTCCTTTGTCTGATTATCAAAGGCCTAAGGCTCTTGAGGAGGAAAATATGATGAGCCAAATTACCTATGCTTCTACTGTGGGAAGTCTCATGTATGCCATGCATTGTACTAGACCAGATATCTCTTATTCAGTTGGCATGGCCAGTCGATATCAATCAAATCTAGGACTTAAACATTGGCAAGCTGTAAAGCATATTCTCAAGTATCTAAGGAAAACAAGAGATTATATACTGGTTTACCATGGTAAGGATTTGATTCTCATCGGTTATACAGATTCAAATTTTCAATTAGATTTTGATTTCAGAAAATTCACTTCAAGTTGTGTGTTCACCTTTTCAGAAAATTCACTTCCTAACTCCACCATGGAAGTTGAATATGTTGTTGCTTGTGAAGTTGCAAAAGAAGCTATTTGGCTCAAGAAATTCCTTTCTAATGTTGGTGTTGTGAGAATGGAGCAAGTTCCTATCACATTGTTTTGCGACAATAGTGGAGTAGTTGCACAATCCAAGGATCCAAGAAATCACAAGAAAGGAAAGTATATTGAAAGAAAGTACCATATCATTCGAGAAATTGTTGCTCGAGGAGATGCAGTAGTAGCAAAGATTGATAGTGCAAATAATCTAGCAGATCCCTTTACCAAAGCCTTGCCCCTAAAGGACTTTTGAGTCACATTTGGAGGGAATGGGAGTTAGATTAGTGCACAATAGTTTTTAGGGCAAGTGGGAGATTTTTAGGATATGTGCCTTTAAATCCTATTATATGATGCTATGTATGACATTATGTATGAAATTATGTTGTGATTAATAAAATTGTTTTATTATTATCTAAAATAATGGTAACATGAATATTTGGACATTATCATATAGTCCATGAGATGCATAGTATGTGATTTATGTAATTTATTTACAAAAGATATAAATCACAAGTTCTTTGTAAACTCACAATTTTAGTTCGAAGTTGATGATGAAATTGGGCATTTCATCTGCGAAGATTATAACATATCAACTAAGACGGTTTATCTTAATCATGGAAGTGGAGACTTCTAGTTGATATGTTGATATGTTTTAAGTGTTAAAACATATTGAACTGGATAGTTGTGAGATTTATTATTCCACTAACGACTGGAAAATGAATAATAAATCTCATGAATTTTTTTTACATGAACTCTCTATCTTGAGAGAATAATGAACCTGATCATGAAGTGTAGGCTGTTTTGATATATCAAGAGTGAGATCTAAAGTCACGATCAAAATCTCAGTATATTGGGCAGGCACATTTAATGTTAAAGAAACATATATTCTCAAAATGGAATTCATAATCTCTTAATGGAGATATAAAATATTCCCTAGATATAAGTTTAATGAGTTTGATTATTCAGAATGTTAGACATAACCACTTTAGTAAGAAGTTACTAAAGTATATATTTATGAAATTGGATTTCATAAATATATGATGAATAACTTAAACGATTAAGATGTAGTAATCTTCAAAGTGGTAATCAGCATTCATAATTTTGTATTACTATGAATATTTTAATGAAGGGGTTGAATATATAATAAAGTCCTGAGATATAATTTATTAATAAGGTCTATAGTACAATTATATTTATATAGTGGTATTAAATATAATTAATGGTAATTTTGGATTTGAAAAGAGTTGATAGAAAGGCCCAAAAGCTATTGGAGCTAGTGTCTTTTTTGTCCCTTTTGGTCTCACTCCAAGCCACATACTAAAGCCCAATTGGAATCGCCCAAAAGGATAGCCCAATTAGATAATCAGTTATATATAAGGAAAGAAACATACAGAATGTATGGTAATATATGAATGGTGTGTATGTGAATGTAAGCCACTCTCTTACTCTCCCTTGAAAACCTACATATAAATTGATTGAGAGACCACACTTTTTGGGCATAAGTGGAATTAAAGTGAAGATTAAAAGTGTTCCCAAGTACTTCTAATATTTGGTATTGAATTTTCCCGCATCAAGGTACACTCTCTTGTTGTTATATTCTGAAATTTACATAATACATGTTATCAATTGTGAATGAAGTACATCTGTTAATTTTCTACGCTGCAAATGTTTTTTATGCAATACAAACTATGTTTTTCCTACATGAGGCCTAGCCCGAAAAGGTTCTGATCAAATTTAAACACATCCATTTTGAATTTTTACGGATCAGATACAAAACATAGTTTCTTGATCACATCAGAATGAGATTGAGATCAAAACTGAATTTCATTGATGCTATATTCTTAAAGTTCAATCTAACATGCTTAATATCAAACTTAAACAACATCATAACATAAATATCAGTTTTTATCAAACAATAATTTCAATAACAATGCAAAAAATTGATTTTAGAATCTTCTAACATCATGAAATTACGATCTTTAATTTCGAAACTCACAAAAACATGTTATAAAAATTCGAAATTGAAGACCGCTCTGATACCAATTGTAGGAAAAACATAGTTTGTATCACATACAAAACATTTGCAACGGAAAATTAACGGATCTACTTCATTCGCAATTGATAACATGTACTATGTAAATTTCAGAATTTAAGAACAAGAGAGTGTACCTTAGTGCGGTGAAATTCAAAACCAAAGATTAGAAGTACTTGGGAACACTTTTAATCTTCACTCCAATTTCACTTATGCCCAAGAAGTGTGGTATCTCAATCAGCTTATACGTATGTGTTCAAGGGAGAATAATAAAGTGGCTTACACTTATATACACACCATTCATACATTACCATACATTCTATTTGTTTCTCTCCTTATAAATAACTGATTATCTAATTGGGCTAACCATTTGGGCCATTCCAATTAGGTTTTAGTATGTGGCTTGGAGTGGGACCAAAAGGGACAAATAAGACACTAATTCCAATGGGTTTTGGGCCTTTCTATCAACTATTGACAAGCCCAAAATTACCATTAATTATATTTAATACCATTATATAAATATAATTGCACTCTAGGCCATATTAATAAATTATATCCCAAGACTTCATTATACATTCAACTCCTTCATTAAAATATTCGTAATAATACAAAGTCATGAATGTTGACTGCCACTTTGAAGATTACTACATCTTAATTCTTGAGTACCCGGTTTAATCCTTTAAGTTATTCATCATATATTTATGAAATCCAATTTCATAAATATATACTTTAGTAACTTCTTACTAAAGTGGTTAGACCTAATACTTTGAATAACAAAATCCATTAAACTTATTTCAAGGGAATATTTTATATCTCCGTTAAGAGATTATGAATTCTATCTTGAGAATATATGTTCCTTGAACATTAAATGTGGCTGTCCAACATACTGTGGTTTTGATCGTGACTTTAGATCTCACTTCTGATATATTAAAGCAACCTACACTTCATGATTAGGTTCATTATTCATCAGAATTAAGAGTTCATGCAAATAACAATCATGACAGTCGTTAGTAGAATAAAAAATCTCATAGTGGTCCAATTCAATATGTCTTAACACTTAAAACATATCAATATATCAACTAGAAGTCTCCACTTCCATGATAAAGATAAATCATCTTAGTTGATATGTCATTGTCTTCACAGATGAAATGCCCAATTTCATCACCGACTATAAACTAAAATTCTAAGTTTACAAAGAACTTGTGATTTATATCTTTTGTGACTATATCACATAAATCACATACTATGCATCTCATGGACCATATGATAATGTTCAAATATTCATGTTACCATTATTTTAGATAAGAATAAAACAACTTTATTAATCACTACATAATGTCATACGTAACATTATTCAATAGGATTTAAAGGGAACATATCCTAACAATCTCCCACTTGCCCTAAAGACTATTGTGCACTAATCTAACTTCCATTCCCTCCAAATGTGACTCAAAATTCCTTTGGGGCAAGGTTTTGGTAAAGGGATCTGCAAGACTATTGTGCACTAATCTAACTCCCATACCCTACTTGAGATAAGCCTAATATCTTATTCTTGCGATCTTGACAAAGCTTGATCCCTAGAATATAGCTAGCTTCACCCAAATCCTTCATATCAAATTGGATTGACAACCATATCTTAACCGATGACATCACCCCTACATCATTTCCAATGAGTAGAATGTCATCAACATAAAGCACTAGGAAGATTACAACTTTATCTTGATGTCTTTTTTACACACATGGTTCATCGAGATTTTGTTCAAAAACAAATGATTTGATTGCTTGATCAAATCTGATGTTCCATGACCTAGATGCTTGCTTAAGTCCATAAATGGATCTTTTCAATTTGCATACCATATGCTCTTGGTTCTTTGCTACGAAACCTTCTGGTTCCATCATATAGATTTCTTCTTCAAGATTGCCATTAAGAAATGTAGTCTTGACATCCATTTCCCACTACGACGAGGCACCTGTGTACTAGTTATCTCATGAGTAGAATCTTGTGGTGTATCTAATACAGCCACATCATCCCTAGTTTCATCCATTGGTTGTTTAATTACAGGTTCATCTATTTCAGCCAAGACAACTTTACTTCTATGATTAAAATTATTCACATAATCGTCTTCCAAAAATTTGGCATTGGTGCTGAAAGTTCAAATAGTGTATGAAACACCCTTGAACGTTTAGACCTCCAATAACAAAATTACCAATTCAAGTTTTATGACAAACAATAAGTGTACGGAAAATAAACACAAACTATAAATAAAATAGGTAAAAAATCTAAGCCAATTAAAATCACATCCACAGCAGAAAGTAAAAGGCAAAGATTAAGGGAATAGAGATGCAAACACAAGGACAACACAACGATGTGTTATCGAAGGGGAAATCGAAAGCCCTCAGTGTAAAACCTCTCCACCGCCCTCCAAGCGGTAAGTAATCTACTAGAAAATGTAGTTGGGATACATGAACAGCAATAGACCCTCCAAGCCTAATCTACCCAGTGTGCCTAAACCCTCCAAGCTTCTTGCTCCAACGAGGTTGCGCCGAACCTATTTCTTTTCTATCTTCCCGGATTCCGCTACTTGACCATAGCATCAACCAATGTGAAATTGGTTCCTTCCTAATTGCTTCCCAAAAACACCAAACAGTCCTCTCACAGAAATAGATATGGTGAGAAAAGGTTTTGGTAAAAGGCATCTCAAGGATTTAACAATGGAAAGGAAGAGAGTAGAGGAATTTGAAGAGTCTCTTATGTGAAGATTGTAAGATTGAATTTAATCAACCATCTTGTTGGCTTTATTCCGTGCCAAATTTGATTGTATTTCAACAATTAGTAACTCTGTATTTAGGTGGGTTTGTTGTAAGGGTAGTGAGTGAGATAGAGTGTTGAATGCACAAGAATGTGCAAGAAAACAGAGTCTCACGGCTGGATCTTGTGGGTGACTCGCGGCTGCAAGTCGCTAGAAGCAGCACACATGCCAAGCATGCCAAAAGTTGAAGTGTCATGCTAGCTGGAGCACTACAGGACAAAATAGGATAACTGGCCGTTCTGTTATCTCGCGGCTGGATCTCGCGACTCAGTCAAGTCGCGAGACCAAGCCGCGAGCCAGCCCTGTTTTGAAAAACCTGACGTTTCACATTCCATTCTCACCTTAGTATAAATACCCCTTATACCCACGAAAGAATGAGAGCTTCCAGAGATAATTTTGAGAGAGAAACCCTAGAGTAAAAAAAGATTGATTCATGTACAATCTTTACATAAGAGTCTCTTCAAATTTCTCAGCTCTCTTCCTCTCCATTGTTAAACCCTTGAGAGGTCTTTTACCAAAACCTGTTCTCACCATATCCATTACTGCGAGAGGGCTGTTTGGTGTTCTGGGAAGCAGTTAGGAAGGAACCAATCTACATTGGTTGATGCTATGGTCAAGTAGCGAAATTCGAGAAGCTAGAAAAGAAATAGGTTCGGCGCATAACCTCGTTGGAGCAAGAAGCTTGGAGGGCTTAAGTACACTGGGTAGATTAGGCTTGGAGGGTCTATAGCTGTTCATGTATTCCAACTACATTTTCTAGTGGATTACTTACAGCTTGGAGGGCGGCGGAGAGGTTTTACGCCGAGGGCTTTGGTTTCTTCTTCGATAACATATCGGGTGTTATCCTTGTGTTTGCATCTTCCTTCCATTTTTCTTTGCCTTTTATTTTCTGCTGTGGATGTGATTTATAGCTTATATTCATTTTCCGCACAGTAGTTATTTGTCATAAAGCTTGAATTGGTTAATTTGTTTTTGGGGGTCTAAACGTTCAAGGGTGTTTTATATACTATTTGAACTTTCAAAGATTGTGGATGAATCAATCTTGTTTTACTCTAGGGTTTCTCTCTCAAAATTCTCTCTGGAAGCTCTCTTACTTTC
>JAOXJQ010142867.1:0-12204 GCA_025762765.1 Quercus bicolor
TTACTGACACAACCACGTGCAAGCTCCGAATCCACGGACTCCTTCTTTCTTTGGCCTTTGCAAAACACAAACACCCCTGTTTGTGACTTTGAGATCCCATTCAAAGGTTTAGCAACACAAACTTTCCTGTTTGTGACTCCAAGACCACCCTTGAAAGTTTAGATCATCAACACCTTTGATGACAAGAGAAGGCAGCAATTTCTACAATACCGGATCTTGAAATTCTTTAAGGAATAGCACCAGTAAAAGACATAAAAGAGCTTTTTAGGAACAAAACCCTAAATACAAAAGAGGCACCCTCTTTTCTCTCTAAAATGCCACATAAAAACGTGTTTAGGGTTTCCTTTATATACTGGGAGAAGTAGATTAAAAACCCTAATCCTAAATGGGCTTGAACTGCTGTTTGGGCTTAATTAATATTCTGCAGATACGACTTTCGATCGATCGAGCCTGTCTTTCAATCGATCGAACCAGACAGATTATGAAATCTTCTTCCTGCAGCTTGTATGTTCTTGAATCTTGACTTGAATCACCTTGAGCATTGTCTAATAATATCTATAGACTCTAAGATCTATATCTAAACAAGTTTGTGTTCACGATTTGCCAATTGTTCTAAACATTTAGAACCTAACATATATTTCTAAATAGAATTTGAGTATAAATTTATTTGCTAGTGTAAGATTAATGAGTTCTTTTAACATTTATGTGTGAGAGATTAAATTATTGACCCATCCAATGAAAATATTTTCTTTAACTAGTTTTTCTTTGATAAAAAACAACTACTTTTTATTTATTGGTGAATATTTAGGGCTTAATTAATACTTCTATTGGTACAGGAATATCTCTATTGGTAAAAATTTAGGAGCCTTTTTTCAATGGGGGCCTTAGGCGGTTGCCTATTTAGCTCACCCATTGAGCCGGCACTGTTGTTGATCTTCCTCATCCAAAGTAGCCGACATTTACTAAAAGGTAGATTACCTTAGATCCTTTTTTTTTTTTCGATGTTACTATTACAATGGTTCAAGGTCGATAGCTAGTATATTTTCATGACAATTGACATAATTGGTTATATATTTATGGCTTTTTATTATTATTTATTTTGGCCATTAATCTACCTCTTAAATCCTGCAACCACCCTATGTTTACCTAAGCTGAGCTTCTCTGTTCGAATTGGTTTCTAAGCTATTCTCTATGTTATCCAATCTCGCCTCAGGTTCTATTCCCTTTGTCCACATATTTTTGTGTTTATTTTTTAGTTGAATTTTTTATTGAGATTCTCTTTATTTTTGGGATTTTCCCTGTTAATTAATTAATTTATTTTTCAAGTTCTTAAAATACTAAAGTAGACTTGTTTTGAAAAAAAAAAATTAAATGAAAAAAGACTAAAGTTTAGATATATTTATTCTTCAAAATTTTTTAGTCTTTTTTTCTTTTTTTAGTCTTTAAATTAGCCCTTTTTTTCATTTTTAAGTCTTTAAATTTTTTAGTTTTAGGGCAAAAAAGGGGTTGGCAACCAAGCTCTAATACCAAAATTGTTGGGTGCAAGTTCTTATAAATTATATGGCTATGAGGAGAATTTAGTGTTTTACTTTTGTAGAGATGTTACTATTATGCTAGATATGAAGGAAAAACAGATTATTGCCACATAACCATTTCATTGTCATTTTTATTCATTGATTCATTTTTTTTTTTTGGATGTTACCTACTTCATTTTACCACTCTCATCTATATATAGATGTGTTAGGAGTTTAGGATGACTACAAGCTTCAAAAATATACTATAGAAGTTTGTTTCAGTTCTCATTAATTTACACTTGTCCATGAGGTGTCCACTTGCTTGCTTGTTCAGTTTTTCTGCTGTTGGATTCTTCATTTGTTGACACCTAAATGAAACTTAGGGACCCACTTTGAGAATTGCAAATTGCATTTAACATAATCTCCAATGGGAGTGCTTTCAAACTGGGATTCTTCAACCCTGTAAATTCTACCAATCGATACCTTGGAATATGGTATAATAACATATATGTTTGCACAGTCATATGGGTATCTATCAAAGAGAAACCCCTCAAGGATTCTTCTAGGGTTCTTACAATATTTGATGACTGCTATCTTATAATATTAAATGGACAAAAGGTGATTCTTTGGTCATCGAATGTTACAAGCCCTGTTGTTAATTCAAGTGCCTAGCTTTTAGACTCATGGAACCTTGTCTTGCAAGCAAGCTAGGGCCAGCTCAATGTATTTTGGGCTTAAGGCAATAATTTTGAGTGCAGTCTTTCTTTCTTTTTTTAATTGAAATATTAAAAAAAATTGTTGATTTTTTTATTAACAAAAATAGTTTTAATTTGTTAACAAATAACAACTAGTGTTAATGTGGACCCACACAAGAGTATACAAGTAAATTTTTTTAATAAAGAATCAAAAAAATTCTTTTTAAAAAAAGGTGAAATTTATTTGAAAAAATTAAAAACCTGAGAGCGTAAGTTAGTTCCATGATTACTAAAAATAATAAAATAAAATAAATTTTATGGTCCTATGCTACTCCATGTCCCAACCAAATTGTTAAATGAATGAATGAATGAAAATGAGTTTACTTATGTGTGGTGTCAGAATGTAAATTAATTACAAAGAATTAAAATAATTAAAAAAATTAAATAAAAAAAAAAAAGAAGAAGAAGAAGAGAAGGTAAAACAAAATAGCTTGACTTATGACAAAGTTCAAGAAAGAAACAAAGGTTCTAAAGAATTAACAAACCTAAGGATCAGACTCAAATGAGGAGAAGAAGGTTTGAAGCGCAACAGCTACAGCTTTAAAAAAATTCTGAAAGCTCAAATAGTACAAAACACTATAGCTTGTTTAGATCCCCAATTTTAAAAACATGGCTTAACTGCTTATACTCTAACTTATCAAAGTGCAGAACAAGAGTAAATGATACGCAATTATTAAGGACATATTTTATGTAATTAGCTAATCCTTTGAAAAAATACACTTTACTTGTAACTGGGTAGATCTAAGATGGGTTTAGTACTTCAAGAAGCTTGTTGTTCAAGCCAAATATTAAAGTTATGAAGATTGGACCAAGAAACAAATGAAGAAAAACTATTCATTAAAGCTTGACAGAAGCTTGACAGAATTAGTATCTATCGAGATTTAATGAATGAAGTTCAGTAGAAGCTCGACAAAAGCTGAATTTGTCGAGATCTACGAAATCATAATTTCCAAATCTAATTTTCAGCCCAAGCTAATGTATATGTGTAGGGTTTTTTTTCTCACAACCCTAGACATATATAAGGCTTATTTTAAAGGCCGTCATAGATGTATTGAGTGACCATACATGGAGAACACTTGCAAAAAAGTGGCCTAGTGCCTTATTCTCTCTGCAAGAAGTTACTGCATTTTTTGTGCCTTAGGGTTTTGTAACCAAGTGTTTCTTGATCTTCATTGTTGATGACGTGATGAATTTTACAGCCAACAAGATCTTCTTCAAGTTGCTGGGAGTTAGTCATGTACTAGGATCCATGCATCATTGGTAGCGTTCATATATTGAAGAGTTCAAAGGTTCTAAAGTGATAAAAGGTTTCTGCTGTAAGTTCATCTACGGGGATTGTAGAGTTTAGGGACAAAGGTTTGTTACTAAATCTGAAACTTCTCTTTATTATAGTGGATTGCTTTTCTAGAAAGTTTCCCCCTAGGTTTTTTTACTATGAAACTAGTTTGTTTTATTGGTTTTCTTAAGTCATCATATCTTGTCTTATTTACTATTCCGCTGTGGATGATATTGACCTGATATTGATGTTTGTTTGTTTTAACAAGGTTTATTCATAATAAATCTAATTAAAAACTTGGGTTTAACACTTGTTAATTCTATTAACCAAGATCTAAATTTCCCAACAGCAATAATTAGAACCACTCTTTAAGCCATAAACACAAGCAAGCAAGAACAAATATAAAGCTTAAAGAGTAAGGGAAGAGAGATGCAAACACAAGATAATACCGAGACATGTTATTGAAGAGGAAGCTGAAGTACTCGGTGAAAAACCTCTCTGCAGTCCTTCAAGCCAAAATCGATCCACTTGTGAATAAAGTTAGAGTACACAAATATCAAAAAGACCCTCCAAGCCTAATCTACGCAATGTACTTGAACCCTCCAAGTTCTAGCTACCAAGGGCTTCACTAGTTATTCGAATCTTGCAATCAACTCCAAATTGCATCTGCCAATCAATGGCTTCTTCCAATACTTCCCACATGCACCAAAACTTCACTTAGCACTCAAATTGGGTGAGGTAAGTGTTTGAGCTAAAAACCTCTCAAGGATTTGTAATTAGAGAGGTAGGAGTAGAGGAAAACGAAGAGAAATAATGTAGATGATTGTGAGTTTACATCTCTAACTCTCAAGTGTATTGCTAGGGCTTTCTCTCTGAAAAGCTTCTTATGATTTCGTGGGTAATGTGGGCTTATATAGTGTTCGTAAAGAAATACGAAAAACACATTTCAAAAAAGGCTCAGGCAGTGAGTTTCATGGGTCACTCGCTACTTGACCTAAGTCGCAAAGTGACTTGCGAAATCCATCCTAGTAGGAGATTGTTCAGATTCCAGCATGTGCTTCTCATGTGGCCTTTTGCGAGTTGTCCACTCGCGAGCCAGTCGTGAACTTCACTTTCTTCACAAGTCTTTACCAAACTCTCATACTTAACCCTTATATTAAATCCCACAAAAATACAAGGAAATGATTGAACAAAATACAATTAAATTTGACACGGAATTAAAGCCAACAAAAATGTAGTTGTAAGCCACAACTATACAAATTCCTTTTTTATGCTTTAAATAGAGAGTGGCAAAATTTCAAGCAATTCATACAAGAAAAATTGAGGTTTGTAATTGAATATGTATATATTTTTTGTTTTTAGCCTTCAGTTGTTTGGTTGAGAAAGAGAGTGTGTGCTTTTTCAACTTCTCTATGTAGGAGTTAATGAATTCTACATTGGAAAACACACATGGAGAAGATGAAAGGTTACACATCAAACCAAAAATTTATTTGTTCTAGTTTTTTCTTTGATAAAAAATTACTTTTTATTTATTGGTTAAAATTTGGGGCTTAATTAATACTCTCAAGAAAGAAATATCCTATTAGGTAGAAGTAATATTACAAAACATACTATTTTTCACAACAATTGAGTTAGCATATATTGGTTTTTATTAATTTTTATTTGGGTCACTATTGACATTATTTCATCATCTAATATTTTGGGACTTAAAATTTTTGATTGGTTAAAATTTGGGGCCTTTTTATGCTTGGGGGCCTTAGGAGATAGCCTCACTTGCTTAGTATATTGAGCCTCACAAGAATATACAACAGGGAGAATAATATGGGAGAGTTTCCAACTTCCTACTAATACATTCTGGCCCAACATGAAAATTAGTGCTAATACAAGAACAAGGTAAAAAATTTGAGTTAACATCATGTAAAAGCCCTTATGATCCATTTATTGAAAGCTCCTCTGCTGGTATTAATCCCGTTGGTCTTCCTTAATCATTCATTTGGAAAGACCGTAGCCCATGTTAGCACAATGGTCCATGGAACACTTAGATCTTCATTGGAATACTAAACATGGCTTCTATATTTCAAGATGGATTTAGTCTAATAAATGATAATGAAGGAACTTATTATTTATCTTTTTCTTATGGAAATTACACTTTATCACCTTAAACTATATACCAGATTATACTTTGCACCTTAAGCTATCTGAAGACACACTTTGCACCATAAACTATCACACTTTGCATCCTAAGCTATCTGAAGACACACTTTGCACCATAAACTATCACAATTTGCACCCAGTGTTACTTTGATTGTTATGTTTAACAGAATCCTATTGCATCTGACAGGCATATGTTTCTTGCTTAGGTTGAACAAACTTAAAATACTGAAACGTCCATTTTCAAAGCAATTAAAACAAAAACCAATTTTTTCCACATCTCTCTTTGTTTCATGTGTGTGCTAGCCTCCCCCCAAATTTAGATTCTTCTAAATTCTAAATCCCCAATTCGAAAATTAGCTTCTATGCCCCCACCACTACACCGTCCCTCCACCACCGAGGCAACCTAAACAGTATGCATGAAGAGAACAATTCATCATTAAAATTTCAAAATATTTCTATGAAATGCAATTTATTCACATTTTGAACAAATACCTAAGAATTTTGTTAGGTTCTAAGACTTTAGGAACTAATGTATTAGAACTTCAATTTGTATTATATTGGCAAACCATAATCAAAACATAGAGTCTAGGTTTAGACTTGCTCAAAGTGTGTTTAATTGTAAAATTAGAATCGAGTGATTGTAGAAGTTATTGGACAAAATCTACAAGGCTTGATCGATTGAAAATTAGACTCGATCAATCAAAACTTGTGCAAAATTAATTTTTTGTAGAATTTCCAATTCAGTCCAAGCCCATATGACGTGTAGGGTTAAGTGTTTTACCTCAACAATAAATGGAAAAATCCCAGCTACATTTTAGATGTCTTTGGAGAGTTGTGTGTTGAATCTTCTATGAGATCTAGAGGTGTTTACCTTCATAAACACACAAATAGTTGTCAAGATCAAGATTCGCGTCAAGAACTTGATGATCTCTTCAATTGCTACATAAAGAACTTTAAAAAAGATCCGAAACCTTTGAGTAGAGTCTTAAAGTCATAAGTAGGAGAACTTGTGGTTGCTGCAGATCAAAGAAAGAAGTAGTCCCTGGACTCGGAGTTGTCACATGGTCGTAGTAGTAAGTTTTCTATTTGAGGTAGCAATAGGATGTTAGTGGTCTAAGTTCTATTGTAAAAATTTCAATTATTTAATAGTGGATCTATTTTACCTTAAACAACTTGTGTTAAGAGGTCTAAAAATGTACAAGTGGTATTAGAGCAGGTTAGCTCTTGTGTTGTTAGATCTTTTGATCTAAGAGTTGATCCTTGACCCCTGTTGTAATGGAAAACAGTCACTCTCTTGTGATCCCATCTCACCTAATGGGAACAACTATGCCTATTGGAAAGTAAGGTTGAAAGCATTCCCGAAATCTATTGAAGAGGGAGTGTGGAACTCTATTGTATATGGATGAGAGAAACCGACTACTCCTGTTAGTGAGTGGTCAATTTCTCAAAAAGAGGCAACTGCTTTTAATAGCAAAGTCATGAATGTTATTTTTAATTCTGTTTTTATGAAGGAATTTAAGAGAATCTCAAACATTGAGGTTGCTCATACTACATGGAATATTCTCCAAACTGTGCATGAAGGCACAAAGGCAATTAAGATTAATAAGTTGCAGCAATTAACTACTAGATTTGAAAGCATTAGAATTTCTGATGATGAGTGTTTTGATGAATTCTATGCTAAGCTTAATAATATTGTTAATTATGTTTATAATTTGGGTGAAATTTATGATCAACCTAAGATTGTTAGGAAAATCTTTAGATTCTTAACTGAGGACTTCAGACCCAAAGTGACTTCCATTACAAAAAGCAAGGATGTGGACTCCATCCCTGTTGATAAGCTTGTAGGATCTCTCCAGTCCTATAAGCTAGACCTACCCAAGACAAACAAATCCAAATTAATGGCTCTTAAGTCAATTGGTGATGTTGATAGAAATGGATTTGATGATGAGCTTTCTTCTATAGAGATTGCATATCTTGCCAAGAACTTTTGAAACTTTCTTAGGAACAACAAAAGGGCAAGAAGTAAAAACAATGCTGAACCTAGGAATTTTAAAAGGAATGAACCAACTAAAGTTAACAATACTGATAAATCAAAAGAGAAAGTTGGTCAAACCTCTAGTAATTCACTAGGTCAACAATGTTTTGGTTGTCAAAGGTATGGTCATGTAAAATCTGAATGTCCTACATTCTTAAGGTTAAAGGGTAAAGCTATGGCTATAACCCTTAGTGATGATGAAGTTTCTGATCACGAGTTTGGTAGTGATGAAGATGGAAACTTCATTACTTTCACAGCTACTATTGTAGTTGATGAAAGTGTTGTGGTTGAAGAGAACCTTCTGATGGGGAACTCTCTAAATGTGCTGATTTGCCAGAAGCTTTCAATAAGCTATGCAAGGTTGTTGCAACTGATGCAATGAGTGTAGACTTAGGTTTAAAGAAGATTGCCTCCCTTGAACTTGAACTTGAAAAGAAAAACTTGTTGCTAAAACTGCTTGATGCTAATAATTTGATTGATAAGGTGAAGACTGTAAACATGATGTTGCTTGATAAGATTAAGAATCTAGAACTAGAATTACCTGTTGCAAGAGAACAAACTAATAGGTTTGCTAGTTCTAAACTTGATCACATGTTGAGTGTTCAGAAGTCTTCCTTAGACAAAACAAGTTTAGGTTTTGTTGATAGCATCTCTGTGTCTTAAAATCATTCCACAAATTTTGTTTCTTCTTCTGAGCCTCCCAAGATTGAAATTGTCAAATTAGTAGAAGTTACACCACCTCTTAGGAAGATTAGGGTTGAACTTAAAGAGTCTAAGCCTAAGAATCCTAATGTCCCTAAGGATAAGAAGCATGATAGACCTTTGTGGGTTTGTCATTTTTGTGGAAAGGTTGGGCATACTCGCCTAAACTGTTTCAAGTTGCAAGCTGCAAAGTGAGCAAATATGCTAAGAGTACCTGTGTCTCAAGCACAAGATCCTATGGTACTTATTGGTGAATTGGTAAAGGCTTTAAAACTTTATACCAATACTAGAGTTGCACATCATTCTAATATGAATAATAGCTCTAGAGCCAGAGTTGCATCTAAGAAGTTTTGGATGCAAAAGGCTCGATCTAATTGAGTCTTTCTGACATGGTCCATGTACTTTATCTCAAAATTCTTTGTGACCATTCTTTTCTTATTGTTTTGTTTCTTTTTTCTTCTAGGATTTGCATTGCATTACATTAATGCATTTCATATTAGGTTGTTTTTGTTATTTCTTTAAGAAAAGAGGGGGGGGGGGAGGGGAAGAAGGATGTGTTTTGTATTATATATCTTGGATTTATAGTTAAGGTTGGCCATATATTGTTTCATAACATACTTTTGTACCTTGTTTAGCTTGGATGAGCTTATTTTTATGCACTTTGCTAGTTTGAGCTATGTAGTGCATGTTGTGTGGGAGTGTTTATAGTTTTTGATCACATGATCTTGTTTTTGAAGTCACATGATTTTGATTTTTAGGACTAAAAAATCCTAAGAGAAAGGTATAAATAACTATCTCACCACTATTTACTAGCCAATCATGAACACCTTAGTGCATATCGTATGATTTTATGCTTGAAAAAATGCAGCACATGCACAAAAAGAAAATAAGGTGCAGCCTTGGAATAATAATAAAATTAATGTATACATTATGAGGCTATAATAAAGATTACACAAAGAAATAAAATTGGTGTGTACATTATGTGGCTAAAAATAAAAATTTCACAATGAAATTAAAACGGTGTGTACATTATGAGGCTAAAAACAAATTACATGATTGCAAGCTTGTTTTCTAGGAGATGTGAGAGTTTTATGATGTAACTCTTTAGGTGATAGTTACTTTCAAACTTATGTGATGAATAATATAGAAATTGTGATTGATTACTATCTACATATCACCTCACATGTATCTCATGTTGTTGCTAGTTGCACACACTACACAAGTTATTCTTAGCTAAACTTAATACATGAAATTGTGTGTGAAGTTTGGTTTGGCCATCCAAGATTATATGTTTCTTGATGTTGATACAAAATATTTTCATTGATTGATTTTTAGGGACAAAAAGTGTTAGCTTCTTGTTTTGGAAGATTTGAGTTGAATTCAAGTGTTTTTGAAAAACTATTAAGCTCATACTCATGCATTTAATTCATGAAATAAGTTGGTTTGAGTGTTTTCTGCATAAAACTTCTTACGTTTTTCAAAAATTTCATTTTTCCAGATTTTCGATTGGTCAAGTGTGTTTTTAGACCGATTGAAAATGCGTTAAAATTTTTGGTTTGAATCTACCTGGCTTGATTAGTGATCAATTGGTGCTCGATCAATCAAATCTATTTTTTGATCGATTGAACCCCAATTTTGACCGATCGAATTTCAAAAGATAAGTCTTTTAAAAATCTTCTCCCTCACGTGTTTTTCATCTTTTCAAAAGCATTTCAGACCTTTTCTCTCTTTTTCTCTTCGACCAATCCAATGTAAGTGATTTTTGTTGATTTCTTTCTCAAAATTCTCCAAAGTTTTTGTCCTCAAGCATTGGTAAAACCTTTATACCTTTTCTTTTTCAATTTAATTACATGTTTCATGCATTTTTCTTGAAAATTTTGAACATAGGAATTTAGGGATTTTTTATTATTTCAATTGTTTTTAATCATTTTTGATCAATGGGTTTTTGTTCTTAGTTCATATACATGTGATTCCCATGCATTAATTTGATCAATTTTGGAGAACTGAAAAATCTAGGGCTTGGAACTTTGAGAAATTGGGGTTTTTGTTCAATTGGACTATAATTGATGAAGTTGACTTGTGTAATTGATGGATTAATTCATTATATGATGTTTTATAACTAGTATAATGGTTAATTGATCAATTTGTTTTATTTTTTTGAAATTAGGTTTTTCAAAATTTGGGGTTTTTGGATTAAAACTCTATGTTCAAGTCAATTGTTGGTTTATAAAGTGAAATTGAACAAATCTTAATGCATTAGAGCATGCATCATATGTGCATTCATTACATGCATCATATAGATTGTTATTTGTTGCTATTTTTGTGCTCTAACCCTCTCTAATGCAGTCTGCCCTTGGTTTTCTATTTTGTTTTCATTTTCCTTTCCTTTAAACTCTTAGTATCATGCTTAGGAAGACTAGAGCTAAGAAAACCCCCACCCTATCTACTCCTAAGTTCCAAAGTGATAACTTTAGGACCTTGAAAAACCAAGAAGCTTATGAGAAGCTAAATGTCTTTAGACCAGTGTGGGCTGAGCGCAGGGTTATCTTAGATGAGGTTGATCCTGAGATACATAGGAATTTTGAGCGTAGGGGATGGTTACCACTCTTAGAGGTAGAGCATCCTCCAATTCTTCACTTGGTTACAAAACCCTAAGATGCAAAGACACAGTAACTTCTTTCAGAGAGAATAAGGCCTCGGTCACATTTTTGCATATGTTCTCCATGTATTCTCTTATGTGAGGCCTTTAAAATAAGCCTTATATATGTCTAGGGTTATGAGAAAAGAAACCCTACACAAATACATAAGCATGAGATGAAAATCAGATCTGAAAATTCTAATTTCGTAATTCTTGATAGATACCTCGATAGATAGTATCTATCGAGCCTCATTAAACCTCGATAGATAGCTATCTGTCGAGCAACTGTTGAGCTTTAATGGATCAGCACAGACAACTGACATGAAAGCAGGAAAGAAAGATGCATATGTATAAAGACATGATAGAAGGGTGCAAATGCATGAAAGCATGAATCTAAAAGCAGATAAGAAATCAAGCAAAGAGAGTCCAACTTTAGATAGAAAGAATTAAAGTAGAGGATAAACAGAAAAGACAATTAAGTCTTAGGCTCCTTTCTCACCCATACAGCACAAGTCTTTGGTCGTGAAGATGAAAAGGCATGTGTCCTAATATGTTTACTAAAGGACATAGAAGAATTAAAATTCTCCTAAAATTGAGTTAAAAAGCTTAAGGCTTTTAATAACTCTCCAAACAAAGGTGTAGGTGCTTGAGAGGAAACCTGTGACCGTATGGACACTTGCTTTTGAGGATACAACTTAAAGCAATTAGGACAAATGTGTCCATAAACACCACAATGATGAAAAACATTAGGTCTAACAAAGGATTTAGAATTATCACCTTTCTCAGATTAGGGCACAAAGATAGTCCTTGATCCAGAAGCCATGGAAGAGGAGGGGCTGGAGGAAACAACATATCCTAAGCCAGTCTTATCAGAATTGAGCTTTTGAGCACTCAATATCTCATCATCCTTTACACTAGACATCCTTTCTATTTGAGTTCTAGCTTGACTAAACTCAACCTCAAGATTCTTGACCTTCTCTTCTAATAAGGTGTTCTCCACAACAAGAGTCTCAACTAACCTTATAGTCTTATCTAGTTTGACTAATAGATCAATTTTTTCAGTTTTTACCTCGTTAAGCTCTTTTCTACAAAGATGAGAAGTCTTTTCAGATTTTATAAATTCAGTGCAT
>JAOXJQ010142915.1:0-12198 GCA_025762765.1 Quercus bicolor
TTCATAAATATATGATGAATAACTTAAAGGATTAAATCGGGTACTCAAGGATTAAGATGTAGTAATTTACAAAGTGATAGTCTACATTCATGACTTTGTATTACTATGAATATTTTATGAAGGGGTTGCATGTACAATAAAGTCTTGGGATACAATTTATCAATAAGGTCTAGAGTGCAATTATATTTATATAGTGGTATTAAATATAATTAATGGTAACTTTGGACTTGTCAAGAGTTAACAGAAAAGCCCAAGGCCCATTGGAGCTAGTGTCTTATTTGTTCCCTTTTAGTCCCACTCTAAGCCACATACTAGAACCCAATTGGAAAGGCCCAAAAGGCTAGCCCAATCAGATAAACAGTTATAAGGAGAGAAACATACAAAATTTTGGTAAGAACAACATACATGAAATGGTTTGTATGTGAGTGTTGGACACTCTCAAATTCTCTCTTGAACACATTCATAAAAACTTATTGAAAGACCACAATTCATGGGCATTAGTGGAATTGGAGTGAAGATTAAAAGTATTCCCAAGGACTTCTAATCTTTGTATTGAAATTCATCACACTAAGGTACGCTTTCTTGTTCTTATATTTTGAAATTTACAAAGTGCATGTTATCAATTGCGAATGAAGTAGATCCGTTAATTTTCCGTTGTGTATGTTTTGTATGCGATGCAAACATGCATTTAACCATCATCCATTATGGTTGTTGATACCCAACAATGGATTAGCACAATCTTCTATGCTTTAATGGTGTTGGACCATTTCCACACTACCATGCTTTAGGAACTTCTCCACGCAACCACATAATTGGAATCTATTATGGTGCTTGATATCCAATAATGGAACAACACAATCTTCTATGCTTCCATAATGAAGGACCCTTTCCACACTTCCACGGTGTAGGTATCCATTATGGTGCTTGATACCTAATAACGGATCAGCACAATCTTCCATGCTTCCATGGTGTAGGACCCTTTCCATACTTCCACAATGTAGGAACTTCTCCACACTACCATGGTCTAGAAACTTTTGTACACAACCATGGCATAGGAATGCATTATGGTGCTCGATACCCAACAACGGAATAGCACAAATTTCAATGCTTCCATGGTGTAGGACCCTTTCCACACTTCCATGGTGTAGAAACTTTTCCACGCTTCCACAATGTAGGAATCCATTGTAGTGGTTGATACCCAACAACGGATTAGCACAATCTTCTATGCTTCAACGGTGTAGGACCCTTTCCACACTACCACCATCTAGGAAATTCTCCACGCAACCACAGCGTAAGAATCTATTGTGGTGCTTGATACAAAACAACGGATCAGCACAATCTTCTATGCATCCATGGTGCAAGACCCTTTCCATATTTCCACAATGTAGGAACTTCTCCACCCTACCACGGCGTAGGAATCCTTTTTGGTGCTTGATACCCAACAAAAAATTGGCACAATCCTCTATGCTATAGGAACTTCTTTACGCTACCACAGCGTAGGAATCATTATGGTGCTTGATACCTAACAACGGATCTGCACATTCTTCTACGCATCCATGGTGTAGGACCCCTTCCACACTTCCACGGTATAGGAACTTCTCTATGCTACCACGGCGTAGGAACCCATTATGGCTGTTGATATCCAACAATAGATTAGCACAATCTTCTATGCGTCAATGGTGTTGGACCCTTTCCACACTACCATGGTTTAGGAACATCTCCATGCAAGCACGGCATTGGAATCTATTATGGTGTTGGATATCCAATAACGGAACAACACAATCATCTATGCCTCCACGGTGTAGGACCCTTTCCACACTTCCATGAAGTAGGAACTTCTCCATGCTACCATGGTTTAGGTATCCATTATGGTGCTTGATACCTAACAACAGATCAGCACAATCTTCTATGCTTCCATGGTGTAGGATCCTTTCCATACTTCAACACTGTAGGATCTTCTCCACACTACCATGGTCTAGGAACTTCTCCATGCAACCACGACATAGAAATCTATGATGGTGCTTGATACCCAACAACGGAACAACACAATCTTCTATGCTTCCACTTGGTAGGACCCTTTCCACACTTCCACGGAGTAGGAACTTCTCCACGCTACTACGGTGTAGGAATCAATTATGGTGCTTGATACCTAACAATGGATCAGCATAATGTTCTATGCTTCAACGGTGTAGGACTCTTTCCACACTACCATGGCGCAGGCGTCATTATGGTTCTTGATACACAACAACAAAACCGCACAATATTCTATGCTTCTACGGTGTAGGACCCTTTCCACACTGCCACGATGTAGGAACTTCTCCACACTACCACAGCGTAGGAATCTGTTATGGTGCTTGGTACCAGACAACAGACCAACACAATCTTCTATGCATCCACGGTATAGGACCCTTTCCACTTGTCCATGATCTAGGAACTTCCCTACGCAACCACGGCATAGGAATCGATTATGGTGCTTTACACCCTGCAACAGATCAGTACAATCTTCTATGCTTGCACGGTGTAGGACCCTTTCCACACTTCCACGGTATAGGAACTTCTCCACGCTACTACAGTGTAGGAATCAATTATGGTGATTGATACCCAACAATGGATCAACATAATCTTCTATGCTTCAATAATGTCGGACCTTTTCGAAACTTCCACAGTGTAGGAGCTTCTCCATGCTGCCACGGCCTAGGAATCCATTATGGTGCTTGATACCTAACAACGGATTAGTACAATCTTCAATGCTTCCATGGTGTCGGATCCTTTCCATACTTCCATAGTGTAGTAACTTCTCCACACTACCGTAGTCTAGGAACTTTTCCATGCAACCATGGTGTAGGAATCTATTATGGTGCTTGATACACAACAACGGAACAACACAATCTTCTATGCTTCCACTGTGTAGGACCCTTTCCACACTTCCACGGTGTAGGAACTTCTCCACGCTACCACGGTACGGGAATCTATTATGTTGCTTGATACCCAACAATGGATTAGCATAATCTTCTATGCTTCCATGGTGTTGGACCCTTTCTAGACTTCTACTGTGTAGGAACTTTTTTATGCTACCATGGCGTAGGAATCCATTATGATGCTTGATACCCAACAACAGATCAGCACAATCTTCTATGCTTCTGTGGTGTAGGATCCTTTCCGTACTTCCATAGTGTAGGAACTTCTCCAACTACCATGGTCTAGGAACTTGTCCACGCAATCACGACATAGGAATCTATGATGGTGCTTGATATCCAACAATGGAATAGCACAATCTTCTATGCTTCCACTTGGTAAGACCCTTTCCACACTTCCACGGTGTAGGAATCAATTATGGTGCTTAATACCCAAGAATGGATCAGCACAATGTTCTACGCTTCAACGGTGTAAGACCCTTTCCACACTTCCACGGTGTAGGAACTTCTCCACGCTACCACAGCGTAGGAATTCATTATGATTCTTAATACCCAACAACGGATCAGCATAATCTTCTATGCTTCCATGGTGTAGGATCCTTTCCATACTTCCATAGTGTAGTAATTTCTCCACACTACCATGGTCTAGGAACTTCTCCACGCAACCACGGCGTAGGAATCTATTATGGTTCTTGATACCCAACAATGGAACAATAGAATTTTCTATGCTTCCAGGGTGTAGGACCCTTTCCACACTTCCACGGTGTAGGAACTTCTCCACGCTACCACGGTGTATGAATCTATTATGTTGCTTGATACCCAACAATGGATCAGCACAATCTTCTATGCTTCCATGGTGTAGGACCCTTTCCAGACTTCTATGGTGTAGGAACTTCTTCATGCTACCATGGCGTAGGAATCCATTATAGTGGTTGATACCCAACAACAGATCAGCATAATCTTCTATGCTTCTGTGGTGTGGGATCCTTTTCATACTTCCACAATGTAGGAACTTCTCCATGCTACCACGGTGTATGAATCTATTATGTTGCTTGATACCCAACAATGGATCAGCACAATCTTCTATGCTTCCATGGTGTAGGACCCTTTCCAGACTTCTTTGGTGTAGGAACTTCGTCATGCTACCATGGCGTAGGAATCCATTATAGTGGTTGATACCCAACAACTGATCAGCACAATCTTCTATGCTTCTGTGGTGTGGGATCCTTTTCATACTTCCACAATGTAGGAACTTCTCCATGCTACCATGGCGTAGGAATCATGCTGGTGCTTGATACCCAACAACAGATAAAGCCATGAAATTGCGTTGCAAAACGAAGGAGTGTGGCGCAAGTTGGTTCAAAACCACCGTCTATGATGAAAATGTGATAGTGCATATATGTAGCAGTAGCCCTTTGAAAGGCGACATCTAAAATTGTACATATAAGTCCTACCGAAAGGCGTTGTTTCTTGCATACATCAGCATCCCTTTTAAATGTGACGTCCTAAATTATACATATAAGTCCTACCCAGAGGCATTGTTTGTCACATACATCAGCAACCCTTTTAAAGGTGACATCCAAAATTATACATGTAAGTCCTACACAAGGTGTTGTTTCTTGCATACATCAGTAGCCCTTTTAAAGGCGACACCCAAATTATACATGTAAATCTTACCTAGAGGCATTGTTTCTTGCATACATCAGCAGCCCTCTCAAAGGCACTTTTCCTAAAGTCATACATCAGGCCTTTCAGAGGAAGTTTCCAAAATCACACATGTTCATGACAAGCATATGTTCTCACATGAAAACAAACTCTTACAAGGGTCCTACAGTGGGTTATCTCGACCATGCCGTAGGCTCACATCTTATTTGGAGATTATCTTGTCCGTGCCATAGGTCTCTACAGTGGGTTATCTTGGCCGCGCTGTAGGCTCACGTCTTATTTGGAGATTATCTCGATCGCGCCTTAGGTCTCTACAGTGGGTTATCTTGGCCGCGCCATAGGCTTATATCTTATTTGGAGATTATCTCAATCGCGCCGTAGGTCTCTACAGTGGGTTATCTCGGCCACGTCGTAGGCTCACATCTTATTTAGAGATTATTTCAACCGCGCCATTGGTCTCTATAGTGGGTTATCTCGACTGTGTCATAGGTCTCTATAGTGGGATATATCGGCCGTGCCATAGGCTCACATCTTATTGGGAGATTATCTCGGTTGTGCCATAGGCTTACATCTTATTTGGAGATTATCTTGGCCACGTCGTAGGTCTCTACAGTGGGTTATCTCAGCCGCACCATAGGCTCACATCTTATTTGGAGATTATCTCGGCCATGCCGTAGGTCTCTACAGTGGGTTATCTTGGCCACGCCGTAGGCTCACATCTTATTTGGAGGTTCTCGCGATAGTGTCGTGCACCTTGCCATCACAGTTATCAAGTTCCTAAAGAAGTTTCGAGTTCCTGATCTACATTGAGTTATCGTGGCCACACTGTAGGCTCACCATTTCCACTATTCCTGACTAACAGGTAAGTCCCCTTACCCACCCCCAGCATTTTATTTTTAGCATTTAAGCTCCCGCATGTTTAGACACCCGTATAACACAGACTAAAAGCAAAAAATAATAATATAAAAAATGTATGCATTTTCCTAAGATAGCATGGCATAAATCATGGCAAAATATATATACTTATAAAAATTCCAAAAATAAAATAAGCACTAGCATGCATCCCTAGTAGAATTGCTACTAACATTTTGCAGAAAAAAGAAGAGAATAAGAAAAATAGGTACTGACCTTTAGTGCAGAAAAGACTAAAGCGGCAGATTGAAGCTGAAAAGCCAGACCCGCTAAGCTCGCAAGTTCCTCTGGTGAACTTTTTTAGATTTGACAAGTCAAGAAAGGATTGAAATGAGGTTAAAACGGGCTAAAGGGAGGCTTTTATAGGCCTTTGGGCGACCTGGGTTGCCTAGCGCATCTTCTTGGGCCACCGGGTCAGCCCGACGTACCCTGAAGGGACGCCGGTCAGTGTTGACCAAGTCAACATTGACCTGGTCAAACCCAAAGGGGGGGGGGGGGAAGGGGCTTTTTCTCTCCTAGAGCTTAGAGATAAGTCCTGAAGATGTTTTAAAAGCAGCTGCAATAAATCGGTCCAGTCAAGTAAAATCCAGTCTCGACCCGTGAGTAGTCTCCACATGCAATTTGGGGACGACAAAATTGGAAATCATGTTCTTTATTTGACACCTCTCATTGCATTTGAGATGTTAGATAAAGAAGGGGCAGGTGTTGATACTGTATAGTGCCTGCCCTCGATTTGCATGCCGGACCCCGAAAAACCTAAAAATATTATTTTCTCTCCATGGGGCCATGAGAACATCCAGAATGATGTGGCACAACCCATTCAGACACCGGAGCATCCAAAGTGCCTTTTTCGGCTAAAATGACCAAAATGCCCCTAGTCAACCATAGGTTGACCGAAAGTCAAACAAAGTCAAAATCCCCTCAAAATATCACTTTTCATAGTTTTACATCAAACCCGAGCTTCTTGGAGATTTTTGGCAACTTTGACCAAGTTTGACTCGGAGTCCCCGACAGGCCTAAAAACCCTAATTTTGATCTGACTGTCAGAATGGGTTGAAACTAATGTCATTGTGAAGATTATCAAATTCTTAGTCCAAAGACTATTCATGGGTCAAAATCGGAGTTATAACGGCCAAGATATCATGAAAACCAGGTTAACACATTGATCGATGCATCACTAACTTCCAGGAGTCATAACTTTTGATCCGACCGTTGGATTTTCAAGTTCCATACCTTTTTAGAAACAAGAAGTCAAGATATTTCCAAAGGTGTCAAGATAAACCTGATTAGAGACCGTTTCAAGGTGGCAGCCCTTGAAGGGCCACTAGCTGCCCTATAAGGGCTGCCACCTCGAAAAGCATGTCGGGGCTATAAAAGGCCCCAGGCACCCCCCAGACAAAAAAGAAGACTTTCTTGGGTCCTGTTCTTCGGCTAGACGATTTCTAAGATTTTCTCCTCTATTTCCAACATAAAAAACACATCAAAGCCTCTCGATTCTTCTCCTCACCAAAAATACAAGGTAGCATTCATACCCTCCATCTTCCCCTTCTTATTCCGTACCGTGGATTTGAGGTTTAAGGGGGTATGGATGTAGCATTTTAGCTATTAACCAAACCCTTTTTTCTTGAAAGCCTCATCTAGCTTTTATTTTGCTTTCTCTTGCCTTCATAACATGATTTATTTCCATATGTTTCCATGTTTATTCATATGCTAGTTGCCTTTTCTAGATGTTTTATGCTTTATGCCATGTTTTAGATGCTTAGATCTATCTTTTCCTTGTTTTGTTGTTTGTGTCTATATGCTCACATGCTTGATATGATGTCTTTGGCTATGCCTTGCTTAAATCTACGTGTTTGTACGCATGTTCTATGCTCCTATGCATGTAGGAGTGTCGCCAGGGTGGGTGGTCAAACGAAGGCCAGACGGTGGTTTTTTCCGTTTTAAGGCCTGGCGTCAATTGGTACCATGTATGGCTTTATATAATGAGAAAATAAGGGTTTGAACCGCTCCCAGATGATGTGTGATTCGTTCCAAACCTCAACTTTAATGTAGAAAAACTTGCCTTTTATAGTTTCTAAAACCCTAGCATGCACACGCAGCTTTGGAACATGTGTGCGCATATGCATGTATGTGTTAGGATTAGTGCCCTTAAATTCTATTATATGATGCTATGTATGACATTATGTATGACTTAATGTTGTAATTAATAAAGTTGTTTTATTATTATCTAAAATAATGATAACATGAATATTTGGACATTATCATATAGTCCATGAGATGTATAGTATGTGATTTAGTCACAAGTTCTTTGTAAACTCAGAATTTTAATTCGTAGCCGGTGATGAAATTGGGCATTTCATCTGTGGAGACTATAACATATCAACTAAGATGATTTGTCTTGATCATGAAAGTAGAGACTTCTAGTTGGTATGTTGATATGTTTTAAGAGTGAAGACATATTGAACTGGACCGCTGTGAGATTTATTATTCTCCTAATGATTGTCAAATGAATAATAAATCTCACGACTTCTATTTACGTCAACTCTTAATCCTGAGAGAATAATGGACTTGATCATGAAGTGTAGGTTGCTTTGATATATCAGGAGTGAGATCCAAAGTAATGGTCAAAATCTCAGTATGTTGGGCAGCCACATTTAGTGTTAATGGAGCATATATTCTCATGATGGAATTCATAATCTCTTAACGGAGATATAAAATATTCCTTTGAGATAAGTTTAAAGGGTTCGGTTATTCAGAGTGTTAGGCCTAACCACTTTAGTAAGGAGTTACTAAAGTATATATTTATGAAATTGGATTTCAAAAATATATAATGAATAACTTAAAGGATTAAACCAAGTACTCGAGGATTAAGATGTAGTAATCTTCAAAATGGCAAACTACATTCATGACTTTGTATTACTACGAATATTTTATGAAGGGGTTGGATGTACAATAAAGTCTTGGGATATAATTTATTAATAAGGCCTAGAGTGCAATTATATTTATATAGTGGTATTAAATGTAATTAATGGTAACTTTGGACTTGTCAAGAGTTGATAGAAAAGCCCAAGGCCCATTGGAGCTAGTGTCTTATTTGTTCCCTTTTGGTCCCACTCCAAGCCGTGCACTAAAGCCAATTGGAAAGGCCCAAAAGGCCAGCCCAGTTAGTTACAAAGGGAGAAACATATAGAATTTTATATATGATACATCATTGTGAAATGGTGTATGTGTGAAGTGCAAGTCACACTTTTATTCTCCCTTGGAAACTAATTGAGATACCACACTTCTTGGGCATAAAGTGGAATTGAAGTGAAGATTAAAAGTGTTCCCAAGCGTTTCTAATCTTTTGTTTTGAATTTCACCACACCAAGGTATGCTCTTTTATTCTTAAATTCTGAAATTTACATAGTGCATGTTATCAATCATGAATGAAGTAGATCCGTGTTTGTTGCTTTTGGTGTGTGTTTTGTATGAGATGCAAAACCAATTTTTCCAACAATATGTGTACGCATGCTCTAGGGTTTCTTGGCCTTGATTTTCTAAAAATAGATTTATTTAGTTCATGAAAAAGTTATATTTTTCCAAAAACACTCTCCTCAAGTCAATTTCAATCTGATCGAGCCCTAAACCAACCTTGGGCTTTAGAATTCCAGAATCATTGGGGAATGGGGGCCCAAGTCGTAAGGGGTAAAAAATACGGTGTCTACAAATGCCTTTCTTTTGACTCATGAGATCCACTAAAGGAATCAAAAGAATAAGAGACAATTTTTTTTTTTTTTTTTTTTTTTTTTTTTTTTTTTTTTTTTTTTTTACGTACAGCTTGAGCCCAACCCATACACACGGCACACAACACACATACATGGGCGGAGTGCGACTTTGCAGAGTTGCGAGGGATTTGTATGTACGAATTCCCACCTTTGTTGCTTGGGAAATGAGTAATGATAGGTTCACTATCCTAGAACTCGTTTTGCCAATTGCAAGCAAAAGGCAGATGACTCACTATCTTAGAGTCACTAAAAAAAATTATAAAAATTAAAAATTAAAAACAATTAAAAAAAATTAAAAAAAAAAAAAACAATCAAACAAACATGGCCAACAACCGTAACTATCAACCAAACGAACAAGGTGCTATTACGAGCTTAAAAGTAGGGGTGTGCATGGGTCGGGTTGGGTCGGGTTGAGGGTATTTTTTGACCCAACCCAACCCACATAAGTCCAACCCAACTCAACCCAACCCAACCCACATGGGTCGGGTTGGATCAGGTTGAACCCATGGGTTTGACAAATTTTATTATTATTATTATTAATATTAAATTGAGTAAAAAAAATATATATATATATACATATATATATATATTAATATATTAAAAAAAAACCAAAAGATTAGTATCAATATAACTCCTTAAAGGCAAACAACACTAATGACTAAACAACAACAGTAATTTATTCGGATTTGTGTGAACTAATTAACTTTTATATAGGATAGAAAGAACTGACTATTTAAAAAAATTTATTAATTATATAATATATATATATATATAATTAGTATAGGTAGGAGGAACTGAGGAAATGCCGCTCTGCAGCTGGTTTTTTTTTTTTTTTAATTATTAAATATAATATATATTTTAAATTTATATTAAATATGGGTGGGTCGGGTTGGGTTTGGCGAGTTCGTAATTTTATGACCCAAACCTAACCCGACCCGCCATAAAATTTTTTTTTGTAACCCAACCCAACCCACCAAGCCTTAAAAACCGACCCAACCCGGTGGGTCGGGTTGGGTTGGGTCGGGTTTGGCGAGTTGGTGGGTTTTCTGCACACCCCTACTTAAAAGGTTTTTGTGTGTTAGAGAGAGAGAGAGAGAGAGAGAGAAACAGCCCAAAAAAGCTCCAAGATGCCCAAAATTCAATTTTCTGATATCTAGGGGATTTTGGGGTGTTTATAATGCTTGGCACTATTCCCGAGGCTTAGCGGCCCTTAAAGGTGCGCCAAGTCAAGTACGTTGATTTTAGTAATTTCGTCTTTTTCCCTCTTGACTTTGATTGCATGTTTGGTGGCCTTCCCAATCTTTGACTGAGCTGATCTTAGTGGTCCTGGAAAGGTTTGGATGTCTAGCTTCCAGAAAACTAAAGAAATTGAAAATCCAATGGTCGGATAAAGAGTTATGGGCCCGGGAAGCGAGCTAATGCGTCTAGCGCAATCTTCAAGATATCTCAACCGTTTTAACTCCGATTTTGACTTGTGAATAGTCATTGAAAAGGGAATTCAATAATCTTTACAATGACACTGGCTCTAACCCATTCCGATGGTTGGATCAAAATTAGGTTCTCAGGCGCTCTTGGTAGTCAACCTCAGGTCAAACTTGGTCAAAGTTGACGAAAATCTTTGATAACCTCGAGTTTGATGAAAAAAATGGAAAATGTTGTTTTAGAGTGGTTTTGACAAATTTCGACATTTAGTCAAACTTGGGCTAACGAGGGGTATTTTGGTCATTTTGACCTAAAATGGCACTTTGTGTGCTTCGATGCTACGCAATTGGTCTTATGCACTCGATATCAAGGCACAATGTCAGGATGACCCATTGCGCCACTTTCCCGACAATTGAGGGCGGGTTAAGAGATATTTCATAGGATTTCTCTTGGTCACCAACTGTACACGATACACTAAAAAGTAATGATTGAACTTTGACATAGCAAAAGCTAAGGATAAACATACCTTTTCAGCAATTGAATATCTTAGCTCTAGTCCTTTCATAAGCCTGCTAATATAGTGTTAGCTTTTAGACCCCTTAAAAACACAATTGGATTAACCTAGGTAATTAGCCAAGTTGTTACTTAGTCCAAATTCCAAATCTAGGTTATCACAAATATATCATGTCAATGTATAGCAGCAGAAAATAAATACAATGATATGATAACCTAGGAAAACCAAACCGGTAAAAAACCTGGGCAGGATTTAACCTAGCTATCCTCAAGGTATAAAGCAAATCCATTAGAAAGAATCGAAGTTCATACAATAAGACCTATAAGCCCCCACGTTCGACTTCTTATTGCTACCCACTAGTAGAACATACTGACATGACCACGTGCAAGCTCCGAGACCACGGACTCCTTCTTTCTTTGGCCTTTGCAAAACACAAACACCCACATTTGTGACTTTGAGATCCCACTCAAAGGTTTAGCAACACAAACTCTCCTGTTTGTGACTCCAAGACTACCCTTGAAGGTTTAGATCATCAACATCTTTGATGACAAGAGAAGGCAGAAACTTCTACAACACCGGTTCTTGAGATTCTTCAAGGAATAATACCGTTAGAAGACATAAGAGAGCTTTTGGGTACAAAACCCTAGATCTAAAAAAGAGGCACAAGATGCACTCTAATCTCTCTAAAAAAAACTCTCAAAACCCCACTTAGGGTTAGCTTATAATGTCCTTTAAATACTGGAAAAAACGGCTCGCGATTTGGGCTTCAAACGAATAAGTTATGACCTTTTTTACGTTTGCTGATTTTGCTAATATGCGATTTTGGATCGATCGAGCCTGTCTTTCGATTGATCGAACCAACCAGCTTGTAACTCATTTGTTTTTATCCCAAACTTGAGTTTTTTGTCCTGGGCTTTAGTATAGACCATTCTAAACTAATGAGACTTAGTTTTTGTCATGGTTTGTCATGGTTTGCCAACATTACAAACTCAAAACCTAACAA
>JAOXJQ010142996.1:0-12183 GCA_025762765.1 Quercus bicolor
AAATTTATTTTCTTTTTAGGTTTTCTCAAAAACCAAGCAAAGCCCAAAGCCAAGAAAATCATTAATTGATTTACTCTAGCAATCACAACAAAATCAATCATCAACAACTACATTGAAATTTTTTCATCTACTTCCCTATGGTTTCTCAAGAACCAAATAGGAAAGTGAGAGAGCTAGGAAAGTGGAAACGATTTCATGAAGGAGAAGAGTACTCAACAGATGAACAATGAGGGACAGATTGATATCATTGTTATTGGGAAAGGTGGAGGGGGAGTAGCAAATCAAAATCTGGTATCATTGCAGTTGTCATCTTCATCAAAGGTGCCCAACAATGCAAAAACCATAGCTAGGAACAAAGCTCAAGAAGTGGATCTTGGTGTTTGGGAGGTGGGAAAATAAGAGCAAAACCTAAGAAAATCATTAAGAAGAAAAAAAAGGAAAAAGGAAGAGAGGAAAGGAGGTTGGCGACTGGGAATAGGTTAGTTCTTTTGTGTGTGTGTTTTATTTAATGTATATGGGTAACTCACTAGACCCAGTGGATTTATCCATTAAAACTCATTTAACTAGTTTATCCAATAGGTTTTTACCCATTTAACCCAAATGTTTAATTGGGTTAGGTCATGATTTACCCAAATTAGATGGGTCATGGGTGGATTAATGAGTTTGGTTATAAATTGTCACCCCTAGTCATAACCTAAAACCATAACTTAATCAATATCTTTTTATTGGAGGTGAATTTTGATAAATCCATTGTTGGATTACATTTTCTTCTAATATTTTCTATGCTTGCAAAATCTTCAAAAGATCAAAGATTAATAGTTATGTCACCAATCAATTGTTTAAATTTAAAGTTTTTGTAGTTTAAAATTATGTATAAAAAGTAAGTTTCTAAATCATATAGTAAATATTATATAATTAACGCAAAATTTGACATATGTGTTAAGAGGCATAAAGAACATACAATCCAATGATGACAATGGTAAAAGAAATAACAATGGCAAGAGGTGGTAACAATGGTGGCTGTCGAATGACGTGATGGGACCATGAGGGCGAGGTCGGATAAGGACAACAAGAAAATGCAGGAGACAGAACTTGGTGCCATGCCATGGTGTCTATGGTTCTGAAGTCTTTTTCTCCCTCTCTCTCTCCTCTTTGTAGGTTAAACCTAGGTTTTTCTTCTTTCTCCGTTGGGTTTCAATTTCATGGGATTGAGTTTTTTTTTTAAATTCCAAGTGAGTCTTACATGACCAATTATTTAGTACATCAACGATAGAGTAAATGTAGTATTGATTTGGTAGCTGTGTAAAGTTGAGGGAGTAAATTGGCCAATATAAAATTTTAGGGGGTATCTTGGTCACTAGTCCAAAGTTAAGAGGGTGTATGGGCATTTTTCCCAATTTAATTTTTATTAGAAAATATATTTGCGTTACATTGGTTATTGCATCCAAATGAAAAAGAAACGAAAATATACTTTTGGCCCTTATAGTTTGAGATTATTTTCATTTGGGTCTTGTATGTTTGATTCCATTTTCATGTTAACAATGTCATCCATTTTTATTAATAATTTGACTATTATGTGCTAAATAAATGCTGACTATTGAGACTCGTTATCCATATAAGTCAATTTTTGTTAATAATTTGATTTTTAAGTTTTAGATATGTGTTGTTTATTAAGTATAAATATCATCAACGTTTATTAAGACATATCACCCATATAATGTCAATTGTCAACATATGAGATTTATAACAAAAATACAACAGAGCAAAAAAATGAATGGGCCAAAGGCCCAAAGTGAATACAGCCTCTATTTTTTATGATCAAAAGTGTACTTCACTAAAATTTTGAGAAAAAAAAAAAAAAAAAGTTTTTCTGCACAAACTTACAACAGTTTCGAGAACTCAATTGCCTACGTGAACACTGGAGTCTGGAGTGGACAGTGGATTTCCCAGAACAGGGAAAGAATCTTGTGAACTGAAACTTTCCTCACTGTAGAGAGAGAGAGAGAGAGAGAGAGAGAGAGAGTGGAGGGCATCATCATCATCATGATAAGAAGGAAGCTATGTGAGTCTCTCTCTCTCTCTCTCTCTCTCTCTAAAGAGTAAAGATAGAATTGTAAAACTTGTTTAGATTAATACGGGGTTTTGGTTGTGGAATTTACGACTTTTTCCTTGATGGGTTTTAATTATTTTGTCCAACTGTTTGAAATACTTAGCTTAGTTTGCTTTAATTTTCTATTTTGGAATCTTGGACTAATGGGTTTAGTTTCAAAGCAAAGTGAATTGTTGAATTGTTTATCATTCAATCTTGTCAACCGAATGTGTATCTGCCCTGAGCACCTGTTGCATTTATTTTCTATAACATAGATAATAAGAAATAAATTAGATGATTACAAACTGATTTTTTTTTTTCATTTTTTTATATTGATAAATTATTGTTTAAATGAGTAGATTAGATTTTACCACGTCATTAATGTAAAGCATTGATTATCATCATTTTGGTATCTATTTAAATTTTTGATGCTATGGTGAAATCCAATTCACTAATTGCAAAATGGATAAATAAGATTTTAAGAACCTCATAGAGTGGAGTTACCTAAAAGCTCTAGAGGATCCTAATCCCAATTAAAGCTAGACCTTATTGGCATGAAGTGAGTTTTGAGTTATTATTTTAACGAGGGAAATGTTAACGAGTGCCGTATGACATTCATTAAAAATCTAATTAAAGAAAGTTTTTATAGAAAAAGAAAAAAAAACGCATTTAATGTTTTGACAATTTTTTTCATTTTCCATAAAAGTGATGTCAAAACTTTACTAAAATAAATTCTTAACCAATACCGTACGACACTCGTTAACATGACCCTTTTAACAATGATATGGTCAATGGTAAAGTTAAACTGAATTTCTTTTTTGGTCAACTGGGTGAGTTAAAGTGTTTCCCATGAAAATTGGAGTTTTTTGTTGAATAGATGCAAAAATAAATCACAAGAACTCAATTTAAATTGTGTGATTTCATGTGCAAATGGAATCAATTAACATGTTACTTTCGGCAAAATTGGTCACTGAAACTTGATGAAGTAAGAGACTTTCAGCCCTACACTGACTGTCAAGAATGGGAGCTAGTGAGGTCATGTCAACTTATGTCAACAATTTTATTTAGTAAGGTTTGTAAGAAAGCTTTAATAGAGTTTATGGTAGTAGTTTCTTCTGTAATACTTTTTTTTTTTTTTTTTTGAGTTTTGGACATCAAATGACCTGGAAAACAAGCCTCCTTTCAAATTGGTTTGAAAGGAAATAAATGTAATGGAATGCATTGCGTGAGTAATACGAGTAAAACCTTTTCCATTATAATTGATAGTAGTGAGTTGGATGATGAAGTTATTTATTGTTCATTTTCTATTTATACTCATTAGATTTTGAAAATTTCCATCCATTTGAGGGTCACAGTATGAAATTAGGTTGGAGGTTTATGGCCTTCTAGCTTCTTTGATTTTTGAACTTTCAATTGTATCAATTTGCATTTGCACATTAGCACCGATGAAGTCTGTATTGTGCATGTTTCATTATGACCTTTGATCCATTGTAAAGTGCTTTTCACGCCTTAAACAGTTGAATGACCAAGCATTGCTTTTTTGTGTCTTTGGGCTTTGTGCTTTGTGCTTCCCATTTATTTATCTTTTGAAGTACATGCTCCAGATCAAAAGAAAATCAAAGGAAATTTATTGAAAGTTTAACAGCCTCTTTACAATAAAATTTAGCTTGTCAGATCATTAATTAACTCAAGTTTTGGAATTTCACTACAATCATCTGGATGATGCTAATTTTTTGTTACAGCATCAAATGGTTTATGGCTGCTTGCTGTTATCTCACTTTTACCTTTCTTACAAACATATACCTTACTAGTAAAGACTGCTTAAAAAACTCTCAACTTTTTGAAGCTTACTCCAATACTTTGAGGGCTGTTATTTCAAGAATTGTTTTTGCAAGTACTTAAAATACTATTTCCACCTTTATTGATTTGCATTGATATTCTGTAATCTTACACATGCAGTTTGCTGTTTTGCATGAAGGCTGGAAATACTGAAGAGGCATATCAAGAAAAAGAGGTAATACCTGGGGATAAAATATATTAACAGTTTCCCATCGTTGTTTTCATCTAGAAAGTTTCTAGGAAAAGAAGGCGCAAAGATTAATGTTTAACCCATAATTTATTTTGGAGACTTTACTTAAATGACTAAATACATTATAAAATATATGCGAAATTGGAAATCTACATTATTTTAAGGAGCTAGGTACCAAACTAGTTAGCTGCAGAAAACAGTGCAGGGGCTTTACAGAAATAAAATATCTCGGTTTCACCATAAGTTAAATAGTTAACATTTTTCTGTTCTGTATGAACTTTTCTTGGAATCTTACATTTGTACGTACCTCTAAAAGAGTTTGGTTTTTTGAAGAGTGTTCATTTATATATCTTGGTCTAATACTTACACTGGGTTTAGTACATGACTACATGTTTGTTTGTGTTCAACAGTGGATTTCAATGCTTATATATGTTGGAATTACAGAATGATTTCAGATTCTGCTGAGATGGAACTTGATGTGGACTTGGACAGCAAGATAATAGATTGCTCAATTGGAAGGGAGATTTGTGTTACTGAGGCTGGAGAAATGCTTGATTTATATGAGGGGAGAGAGTTAGGTATACATGAAATAGATAATAATGTGGAACCTTATGTTGGGATGGAGTTTGAATCTGAAGAGGCAGCTATGATGTATTATGATGCATATGCTAAGTGTTTGGGCTTCATTATCAGAGTTGGTAATTGCCATCGTTCAGGTCGTGAAGGATCAGTTATCAGTCGAAGGTTTCTTTGTAACAAAGAAGGTTTCCGTGTTAATAATAACAAGACAAGAAATACAAGAAGTCTCGAAGTGAGGAAGCCAAGGCAGATTACTAGGGAGGGTTGCAAGGCTATGATTATGGTGAGGAAAGAGAAGACAGGAAAATGGGTTGTCACAAAGCTTGAAACAAAACATAATCACTCAATGGGGATATCTGTTGGCAAGGGTCGTAGGTGTACAGTTCAGGCCAGACCGCAGGTTAGTTTTACATAAACTGTTTATAATTTTATGACAAAGTCATATGTGTGTGTGTGTGTGTGCATACAGTACTTTATCTTGATGCCGATTTTAGTAAGTCATATATAATAATAGAAGTAGTTTTGCTTCCATTCTACTCATCAGATGCATTGCAACTATAGTGGTTTTCCTTATCATTCTGCTTTGATCTACTATAGTTGAATATACAATAAAATCAATGCCACTTCAAATTATTAAATTGAATTGCATGGTTCCCATAAAATTTTCAAGAGGTTCAATAACCTTGACAAGTTACTTTAGTTTATATTGCTCTGGTCTGATGATAGTTTTTGAAACAAGATTTTTTATGAAAGGATTTATGCAACAAATGCGAGTGGAAAATATAAAGTTGTTTTTTGTTCTTTGTCTACCTCCCAGCTCCCTTAATAAAATATTTTCCCACCTAAATCTTGAGGAGAGGAAAATTTGTTTTGTCCCTTTGCCTACTGATTGGTTTCTACTAGAATCTAATTTTATTCATCTGATCTTAAAAACAATATCTTGATCTTTGTATACATTTTCAATTGAATGTTTTAATCCTCTTAGCTGGAACTTGCTTGCCAAGATTTATCCTTTGAAGCTCATGGATTCGTCTTATCTGGAGGATGGATATCTCTTGACTTAGATGCCTTCTTTAGCCAAGAAGTGGTCATCTATTTTACTATGTTTAGGGGATACATTATGTGTTCAAATCATAGAATGCTATTTTAATCTATATAGTATGTCTCTTTGTTTCTTTCCATTCTTTCAGAGGAAATTTCTTCCACTTTTGTGTCTTCTCTTAATTATTTGAATATTTAAAAAAGATTTTAGGTGAAATCTGCTACACAAAATTAAAATAGAACTGGAATTGGTATCCCTAGGAATAAATTGTGATTCCCATTCACTTATTTGGTTGCTATGGTGGAATAGAACCGAGAATTAGAAAATTTTTCTTCTTTGTTATAATTAATCAGTTTCATATTGGAAAAATATATTATATGCATAGGTTGCTACCTGGCAGGATCAAGTACATCAAATGTGGCTAGATCAAGTGTATGCAAACATGTAGTTACAACAAAATAAATAAATGTGTAGTTGTGTTTATTTTGATGTCTAAATAATATTGGTTTTCAATGTGTAGTTTACTGAATAGTTGGTGCTGGTTATGGCTTGGTAAGTGTAACGAGTGAATGCCTGTGGCATCATGTGACTACAATTGGCCTGATGTTGCTATTAGAAGAATTTTCATAGACTTGTTTGATTTGATGTGATTTTGCCAATCAACAATAATGCTCAGCAATTAGGATGAGTTCCTTTGAGTTTGCAATAGGCCAATGGTGAAAAGGTGGAAAGTACCTTGCAGCACTGATCTTTTCTATGTCATGGTCCAGGTCCTTATGAATGCGGCAGAAAATGTTTTTTGCTTCCTTTGAGAAGGGCCCCTGAAATCTTCAGTGGGTTTGAAGAATTTGAGTGAAAAGTAGGCCAGATTTCCAACTGATTCACAACGAGTAATTCCCTACTAGCTTTGTAGCTTGAAAGGGGCCATCATATATAATTGTCATTATTGGTGCACCACATTCCATTTAAACTTTTTTCTAGATTTGGGGAGTAAGTTTAAACAAAGCTTTATTTCCAACTCGCAATTCCTACAATCATTCTCTCTTATTAGCATACTCTTTCATGCTCTCTTCTTAGCATAATAATTCATGCATTGTTTCTTGTGAAGCTAACTCAAGCTTCCAGTAGTAATTCCTTCTTGGACTGGATATACCTATACTCTGCGAAGCACTTTCATCAGTTCACTGCACTGCCACTCATGGAGAGTAAGTGGCTACTTGGCTGGTTGCCAATGTACTGGCACTCATCCTGGTTGAGGATCAATGTATGTTGTAGAAAAAAGGCACTGGATCCAACAGATTTGTCCAATTATTATGAGTTGCAAACCAATTGTTATAGGTATTTCCTGTAAAAATATGCACTCAATTTGGCCATCTGTCCGAGGGTGATTGGCAGTAGAGAACTTTAACTTTAAACCCATCAGTTAACGAGTGCAGTCCAAAGTTCTCCAATAATTTGAGTTTCTTGGTCATGCACAATGTCCTCTCACAACCTAAAGTACTTTACAAGCAGTGTGGTGAAATCCAGAAAATGCCTTCAAGGAATTAAGGTTTCCAAACTGATGAGGTGCATGGCTTCATAAGACATTTGCCTCAGTGAAGCAAGGCATCAACTTTTATCTTGGACGCCTATGCATTTAAAATTTAAACAATATCAACTGTTATCTCTGTATTTAAATGATAACGGGCTATATATGGACAAGGCGCGTCACCCATGAAGGCAAGAATTAAAAGAGAAGTAAAAAAATAAATTTATATGGTGATACCCTTCTGTATCTAGTGCTGCACCAGGTGCTTTTTTGCGTTTTCTTGCCCTTCGCAGAGATTGTTCATAATGTAGATTTAATGTGAAGGGGTTTTGGACTTGGAAGTTTGTATACCGGGCATGATGTTTCATGGAGTATGTCTCTGGAGAGATATAAGGACAGCTGAGATTTCTTTTCTAGGTTCTAAACTTTTAAGATTTAGGATAGTAATCCAGACTGTTTTCAGCAATGTGTTTGGTCTGGGAAGTTATGAAGTCTTTCTTTGTTATTCTGCTCAATATCAACGAGGATGATGCTTTTGCTTCCCAGTTGTTTGCATGGTGTCAACTTTATTGCAGTCATATCCTTATAAGATTTTTTTATGACTAGGAATTGGATTATCTCTGTGAGCTTTATGTATTTTTCTAGGGGCTAGGGAGAGGGCAAGGGGATGGATGAGGTGACCTGGACTTTATAAATAGGAATCAACAATTTGTGGTTGTCCCTTTTACATGGTTTAGAGGGCTCCAGTTTTCCGTGGAAGTTTCTGCTCATGGGGTCCCTTCAAAGGTTTTCTTTCTGGTCCTGTGTCCCTGGTTGTACTACCCACAAACACCAAAATTTCTTATCTACTAAACCTTATTTAGAGAAGATACTCGCTTTTTAGTTGCTGCAGAATCCATCAAGAGGCAGTGAGTCAGTGAATTGGCTTGGTACCTTCAAATCTTAATTTATTATTTATGAGGGGTATTTTTTTAATCCAAATTTATGAGGTGCTTGCTGGTCTGGATTATTTGGCCTGATACTTGATCTTATGGATGATTTTGTCTGTATGGAAAAAATGAAATAGTCAGACTTCTAGGCTGGATTTGGTCCTTGTGAATGAAGTAAGTAGTTTGTCGTTTGAAGAGATGTAAGTTTTCCTTGCAACTATATTTTTGTTCACTTTTCACTTTCATGGATGATAGACTTTTTCTTTGCTGTTTCTCCTTTTTTAGATCACATTGATTGCTTAGGTGTTGTTTGTCATTGCTCCATAAAATACAAAGAAAAGGAATACTTTTTTCCAACCATTCTAAAAGGACTTTCCGTTGAAGATCTGTTTGGTAATGAGTTAGAAAGTCCTAGGTTGTGCAACTTTGTTAGAATTTCATCTTATGAAAGCAGGGTAGGAGAAATCTTCTAGGAACTCGTGTGCTGGAAGCACCCAGATATTCTAATAAAAATTTCTTCTTTGACTTGTAAGTCCATTTTTTCTTATTTATTGTGCCAATTGGGCCAGAATTAAATCAAAGCACTCAAGAAGGTATCAATAAAGTAAGTATCATGCTTCAAATTTCACAATGCTGCATACCAACAGGGGTGTTCAAAAGTATTTTAGCGTTTCCATGTGTTACTCCACTGGAAATATGTGAATTGTCTCTTTGTTTACTCTTGGAGTCAGGAATGGCATCATGGGAAACATGGTTTAATATTTTATGAGAGCATTTCTCTTGATTATAATTTTACCTCTAGCAATTTTCCTTTCTTGCCTGTATTAGGAAATTTACACCAGCAGAGGAAAAAAAGGGATAGGTAGATAAAACAGATGGTTTTCTAACTCTCAAGGCTCCTAAACCTTATTTCTTATTTTCTTGTCATAACTAATGCATTAAAATGTGATTGGTTCCCAATAAGAAGATTGGGATGTTTTCTATATTTGTTACTTCATAAGCCTTGAGTAAATTTTTATGACTTTTTTGTTCACTGTAGAATTAACAGTGAGCATGTCTGAGCTTCATTATCAATGTTAAGTCATTCAAAACAATTAGTAGTGGCTTTTGGCATATCAGTTTTCTGCCATATATCCTCATATGTAAGAAAAGGAATGATGCGTTTTTGGAGGAGGGGGAACAAAAAATACCCTCATTTCAGCTTTGTTTACATGGAAACCATTTGCTTGCAAATAGTTTTTACAATCTTTTTGGTGTATTTTATTTTTTTTATATGTAAAATTTTGGAAATTGTATTTTAATATGTTCAGCAGAAGTACATTCTGTTGTGGCCCTTTGAGTGTTTAAGAAAAGTGTCTGACACTGATTAAAATAGGCTGCCTTCCACAGAGGCAGAGCAAGAGCTACATTGTCATCAATGAGGGCAATTGCTCCTACTGAAGTTAGGAAAACTTTTAGGTTCATATAAATATAATTTAAGATTATTTTTCTTAAGTGCCACCTACTTAAAAAAATTGTGTTAAAGAACAAAAAAAGATTTAAAACAGAAAATTGATGTGGGTGAAGGAGAGGAAAACCCTACTATCTAAATATCAAATATTTAATAACATTTGACCATGCAAGTTTTTTTGTTGTGTTGCCAATTTGATTTTAAATGTTTATATCTTTGGCATTTTTATTGTACTGGTTGGTTGATGACTATTTATTTAATATAGTTGTGAGCAATGTGCATTTGTCATAAGACTAGCAATTATAATCTTACTGAAAAGTTGGATGTTTATATGTCATAATTCATATGAGTTCTTAGAAAAATGAATACTATTATTTATTATAAAAGTAATTGGACGTTAACTATCAATTAATGTAATTTATTTTTTATTTATTTTCCTGAGTAAGACATTGTAATTTATACTTCTTTTGAAATATTCACTATTACAATACTTGTGTTATATATAAATGTGTATATATATATATATGAAATAGTTCAATTTAGGTCTTTTTCCATAAATGAATGAATGACATTAGTAAAATCTAAAGATATCTATAATTTTCTTAAGAAGAGTGTCATATTTAATTGTCATTTGAAGTGAACTATTTGTGTAAATCTTAACTCTTTATTATCAACTATTAATTTGAACCATTCTCTCTCATAATATAAATAGATAGGGCTTCATCAAATCACCAGAATTGCCATTAATTCAATGGTACTTTTTTCCAGCAAAAAAAAAAAGGGCTAATATCATGGCCCAACTAAAATAGCTAAAGCTACTGCTTTTGTTTAAGTAGTTAATTATAATTGTTGGGCTGTAAATGATTTCTACAAAATTATTGGAGCTTAATTGTCAACATCTAGATTTCTAAGGATTGTTTGTATAGTGTAATTCCTTCCATATTTATTACTTTACTCTAATGGAAAATCTTGGAGGTATCATGGCTTAATTAAGCTTTAGCCAAAGCTATACAATTACGTTTATGCATGGTTGTTCTGTGCAGGATGAGAAAGATAAGAAAATACGGGAACTGTCCACGGAACTCGGTCGTGCGAACCAACAAATAGCACAGTGCCAGGAGCAACTAAAAATAATTTTGAAATATATTGAACAACATGCAAACCACCTTACAAAAAGTGTTCAAAAAATAGTTGAGAATGTAAAAGAAGTTGATGCCGAGGGTCAAGCGTAACTATATGATTTGTAGGTGTTAGCAAACATATAGAACCTTCTTGTAATTTTCTCTCATTTAATAGTTGTTCATGAGGTTGCCAATGATAGAAAAAAGGAAATGATTCACCCAAGAAGTGAACCAATTGGAGGTGCATATCCTTATGAATTGGTTGCCTATCTTGTTTTACATACTGTGGGCAACCAAAAGAGGTTGGGATTTGTCTTTGAAAATCTTGGTATGATAGTGGTAACTAATCTCTATTGTGGGATTTCACTCTTGTAGATACGTTAAAACTTCTTGACCAAGTTGCCTGCATTTTTAGGAGGTAAAATACAGAAGAACTTCATTTTTATTCAATTAATTCAGGGTGGTACAGATGGACCCAAAAATGAAGGGTCTTAAATGAGAGACACTCTTTCATATAAGATAAACCATAAACTGACCATTAACTCTACCCAAAACACCATTAGGTAATCATAGTAGCTCCCTCCCTACTATAAACTATAAAGCCAATATCTAAGAAGCTTAGATAGACCCAAGATAAAGGGTCTCGATTGAGAGATCCGCAGACACTATTTCATATGAGTTAAGCCATAAACTGACCACAACTCTTTCCAAAACACCATTATGTTTAGTTTTAAGTGTTAGCTGGCAAACATAGAAAAAGGATGCTAGTGCGTGACTTTAATTTCTAATCTGGTTGGATCAAAAAATTTATTCTAATAAGGCATAATTGGATTTTTGCTAGTGCGTGACTTTAATTTATAATCTGGTTGGATCAAAAAATTTATTCTAATAAGGCATAATTGGATTTTTGAAGATTATGCAATGTTATTTGGAACAGATCAATTGATGAATTGGGAATATAAGAAAATTTATGGACAATCGTCTATGAGCAAAATTTGCAAGCCTTTACTTATTAGTTTGGGCCAAATATTGTATGTTTTAGTTAATTCATTTGGAGTGTTTCCTGTCCTTAAATTAAGGATGTAAATTCAAATTTCGTCTACACTAACGCTCTGTTTGTTTTAACATTCACATTTTCTGGAAAATAGTTCATTTTCCAAAGAGCATTTTCTAGAAAACTATCTCATTTTCTGATGTTTGGTAATGACCTTGAGAATGTTTTCTAATGTTTGGTATACAGTTTTTTTATATATTTATTATATAATTTAAAACATGTGTATTATGTAAATCAACTAATGTAATCAATATAAATAAATAAAAAACCAAGAATGAATTTGGCTTTCATACTAAAATTTTGACAATAGATACAATCAAAATTAGTTGTCAAATTTTCATGATCTTTACCACTCATCTTGC
>JAOXJQ010143005.1:0-12181 GCA_025762765.1 Quercus bicolor
TCTCTCTCTCTCTCTCTCTCTCTCTCTCTCTCTCTCTCTCTCTCTCTCTCTCTCTCTCTCTCTCTCTCTCTACCTTTGACCCCTCTTTTAAGCTAATGATCTGGCAATCTCCTCCTGCACATACCCATCTCTAGCTGCGGCAGCGCCCTCAAGCTCTCTTACCCTAGCCTATAAGGTATCTGCATGTAACCTCAAATGGGCATCGGAAGCCCAACAAACACGTGCTATGCCCCCGAGCACTCTTCCCCCTCTCACAGGAAATCATCAATAATGGGTCCAACCAATGACTCTAAAAACCAGTTGACATAGTTAGTATCTGCCGTCACAAAACCCTTAAAAAGCTTGTCTCATAGGTAGGGTCATCCAAAATGACCTCGTGACTAGATAACTCGAGAGGTGGATCCTTAGGCACTCTAAAAATCGGCATGACTTAATAGAAGGTCCTCTTAGCTAAAACGAACTCCTAGCTCGATAAAGCCCAGAACCAGTGTCATACGTGTGAATCAGTGATAGTAGAGGTGACCTCATGCCTAGCCAACAACCACCCATCATAGGGGTTATTGAGTATCTCGCCCCAGGTGACACAATCCAGCACAGCGCTGATAGTGGACTATTATGTCAAAACAACTCTGGTGATTGTGCAGAGTGATATGCCCTAGGATATACTATCTAAGACACACTAGAATACTGTGGATGTAGGGCTGGGATTTACTCATATTCCCACCACGTCAAAATCTACGTGTAATTGTTGCACAAAAGTCTCCGCTATCGCGTGCCTTATGGAATTAGGCGAAGTCCTCAGGATGTCCTCAAAGCCCTGCTCAATCAAAAATGCGCAGTAGCGTGCATTAGTCCTAGAGTCAAAAAAGTGGCTAAGGAATGACTACTAGGCTTCCGACCGCGAGTCCTCTCAGTAGCCTACACTCAAAATCAGAAAAGCTACCAGTTAGCATGCATATCTACATATTCAGAATTGACAAGTGGAAAAGAAAAAGGAATGTACCTGACCCTTATAAGCCTAAGTGGAAGGATGCCTCTTCAGACCATGCTGAAGATGGGTATCATCTATGCTATCATCAACCTTTTTAATGTAGGCCTCGGCCCCAACCTGACAAGGCGGAAATCTCGGCCTACGACTACTGCACCTTGGAGCGCCTAGACCTAGCCTGGTCATCAGCCTCCAAATCCACATCTAGATCGAACATGAGTTCATCCTCTTACTCAACGACCCCTGGGCCTCCTTCCTCCTCAATCCAAGGGAACTATGAAGAACCTCCTCCCGAACCAATAAGGGACTGAGATGAGGCACTAGCTATCTCCACCAAACATCGACTCCTAGTATGATATGCTATATGCATGCCCTTACAGGGCACGGTGTCATCACCCTCACGATCAAAGAGCCTTTGAAGGGTTCACACTACCCGTAAACTAACTGAAACAGCGTCATCATCACTACTAGACGAGTCTACTTAGGATGGAATAATGGCGAGAGCCTTCCCGCGATCTCTGCTGGATCTTGCCCATCAAGACATATTCTGCAAAAGCAAATTCAAATTATTTAGTAAGCCCAATTTGAATGGTAATGTAAGCAATTAGTTAAGTATGTCTAACCCTACTACCTAACACATATCATGCAAGTTTATACCAAGAAGTCATATTTCCTAAAATATCAAAGTTTCCAAACTACCCTCTACAGGATCAAATTCGGCCACACTCGTTCATCTCACCGGGATTTTGATTTGGCTATGACCGTCTGATCCTTTGCTCTCATTGGGATTTTGGTTCGACCACGATCGTTTCATTCCATGATCTCATCGGGATTTCGATTAGGCCATGACCGTATGATTCGATGCTTTCACTAGGATTTCGATTCGGCCACAACCGTTTATTCCTATGCTCTCATCGGGATTTCGATTAGACCACGACCGCCTAATCCTATGCTCTCACCTAGATTTCGATTCAGCCATAACCACCTAATCCTTTGCTCTTATCGGGACTTAGATTCAGCCACGACCGTCTGATCCTATGCTCTCATCGGGATTTTGATTCAACCATAACCGTCTAATCCTTTACTCTCATCAGGATTTCAATTCGGCCACAACCATCTAATCCTTTGCTCTCATTGGGATTTCGATTCAACCATGACCATCTGATCCTATGCTTTCACTAGGATTTCTATTTGGTTCTGACCGTCTAATCCTATGCCCTCTATGACCGTCAAATCCTATTCTCTCACCGGGATTTCGATTCAACCATGACCATCTGATCCTTTTCTCTCATCAGGACTTTGATTTGGCCACAACCATCTAATCCTATGCTCTTACTAGGATTTTGATTCAGCCACGATCGTCTGATCTTTTGCTCTCATCGGGATTTTGATTCGACCATGACTGTCTAATCCTATGCTCTCATCGGGATTTTGATTCAACCATGACCGTCTAATCCTATGCCCTCTCTTGGATTTCAATTTGGCCACAACCGTTTAATCCTATGCTCTCATTAGGATTTCGATTCGACTGGACCATCTAATCCTATGCCCTCTCCGAAATTCAGATTCGGCCATACCCGTTCATCTCATCAGGGTTTCAATTCAGCCACGACCTTTTAATCTTATGCCCTCTTCAAGATTTTGATTCGACCACGACCTTCTAATCCTATGTTCTCAACCAACCGACACACTAAAGGGATTGGAGTTGTCTTGCAATCTCTAAAAGGGGATTTGATAGAACATGCAGTTCGCCTCCAATTCCTAATGACTAATAATGAAGCCGAGTATTAAGCTATACTAACGGGCCTCGACTTAGCCAAAGTAGTAAAGGCGTCATCGGTAGTCATATACTGTGACTCCCAGGTCATTGTGGGGCATGTTAATGGTGACTATGAGGCCAAAGGAGAACAAATGAAGAAATACCTAAGCATGGTTAAGTTGAGGGTAAACTAGAATTTTTTGGTAAAATTCATACAAATTCTAAGGGGAGAAAATGAGGAAGCTAACCGTTTAGCCAAGGCAACATCCACAAAGCACATGGCCATCAACAGTCAAGTATTATCCTTCATCCAACATTCACCTACCATTGATAAAGTGGATATACAACTAATACCCATGGGAGACAACTAGGTGGCTCCAATCATCTCCTACCTTAACAACGGGACGCTTCTAGAAGAAAACAATGCTTCCTGAAGGCTAAAAGTGTGGCATCACGTTTCATGTTAATGGGAGACATCCTTAACAAAAGAGGGTTCTCCCGTCCATATCTGAGTTGGCTAGTCCCAGATGAAGCAGACTATGTCATGAGAGAAGTCCACGAGGTAGTGTGTGGAAACCACTCAAGAGCATGATCACTGGTTCACAAGCTCATACGCGCGGGATACTATTGGCCCACCATGTAGAAAGACACCTAATCCTAAATAAAGGCATGTGATAAGTGTCAACGCTTTAGCAACATTATATGACAACCATCGGAACAACTCACTCCAATGAATGCCCCATGGCCCTTCGCCCCGTGAGGACTTGACATTATAGAACCCTTCCCTATGTCGATATGGCAGCTCAAGTTCCTCATTGTAGGAATCAACTACTTTACTAAATGGGTCGAAGCAAAACCCTTGGCCACGATCATACAAAGCTTTGTATAGATGAACATCATTTGTCGCTTCAGAATTCCTAAAGTCTGTCTTTGACAATGGAAAGCAATTTGACAACAACGCATTTATAGACTTCTGCTAGCAACTAGGGATCAAAAACCACTACTTTTCACATGCCCACCCACAAACCAATGGACATGTTGAGGTTACAAATTGATCCTTACTCAAAATAATCAAGACTCGGCTTGAGGGGTCAAAGGGGATATGGCCAGATGAACCACCAAGCGCTTCCTAGGCATACAGACGACAGCTCGCACACCTACAGGTGAGACACCCTTCTGCCTTGCATTCGGGAGTGAAACAGTCATTCCCACAAAATTTGGGTTAACAAGCTATAAGGTAGCCCATTATGATGAAAGGAAGAATGAAGAAGGAATAGGCCTATAGTTGGACCTTCTGGAGGAAGTTAAGGTGATGACCGAACAACGAATGGCATGCCATTAGGACCTCATGGCCAAATATTACAACACCAAAGTCAAACCTCGATGCTTCAAGGTTGGAGACCTCATCCTAAAGAAGATAACAACGGCCACTAAAGATCCCACACAGGGTAAGCTAGGCCCCAATTGGGAAGTACCCTATAGGATTGTCAACTGATATAGAAAGAGCACTTACCACCTGGAGACACTTGACGGTCAAAGACTCCACCACCCTTGGAACAACGAACACCTAAAGAAATACTGCCAATAGCACACCTGTTCCAAACTATGTTATAGATTTCTTAAAATTTTGTTGCTTTTAGTTTTGTTGTTTTCAGCATCCTTAAAGTTTTTGCCAAAATAAACTCCAAGTCCCTTGATAGGAAAAATTATCTACAATGTCATGAATGAGTTATTTCAATAAAGGAATTGTTCTAGAAGAATTATTTGACCACTACATGAAAGAACCAATTGAAAATCCTAAGTCCTACCTACCGGGTAGACATACGACCAAAGACACCGATGGGTGCATGGTCAATGAAATCCTAAGTCCTACATACAGGATGGACAAACAACCAAAGACACCGACGGGTGCATGGTCGATGAAATCCTAAGTTTTACCTATGAGGTGGACAAATGACCAAAGACACTGACAGGTGCATGGTCTATAAAGTCCTAAGTCCTACCTACGGGATGGACAGAGGACCAAAGACACCAATGGGTGCATGGTCTATGAAGTCTTAAGTCCTACCTACGAGGTGGACAAGCGACCAAAGACACTGACAGGTGCATGGTCTTTGAAATACTAAGTCCTACCTACAGGGCGAACAAATGACCTAGGACATCGACAGGTGTGTCATCTTTGAAATCCTAAGTCCTACCTATGGGGTGGATAGATGATCGAGGAATACCAATGAGCACACAATCCATAATAACTCTAAGACCTACAGAAGACTCAAGACGCCACTAGGTACTTTAATTCCCAAATCTAATGCGTTTTGTACATACCCAACAATGGTAATTGAACCATTCGTTGGTAAAAATTGCGAAGGAGCAAAGGGGCAAAAGGGCAACATATAAACATTTAAGCATAATATATACGCAGTATGGAAGATTAGTAAAAGCATGTATATTTAAAACCCGACGAATTGTTCAAAAAATAAACACAAACAAAATTACCACTTGTGCCAAAGCAAAGCACCTAGATTGTTCTAACATAAGAATGAAAAGCATAAAAAAATAAAAATAAAACAAAGAGTGTAGGAATTAAGGAAGAGGTCAGGCAGTGGGGGTGTTAAAGTTTAGTGGATTGTTGCCTTCTCTAACCTCCAGAGAGACGGTTTCTCCCTGAGGCACGTCATCTGTCTCATCATCCTTGACCTCGACCACACCATCACCCCCACCAAGGGTTTGGGACCGACATATCGATTTGGACAGAGGAAAAGTTCAAATCAGGGCAAAAGAGGATGACCTGTTTGTGGAAGTCCTCAAAGCCTTCACCATATTGGGCCCCCAACAAGTCGAAGAAAGGCTATGAGTCCTTAAACTCTTCCACGACGTTAACCCTGGTCCTACTGACTTGCTCACGAAGAGCAACTAACTCATTCGTCAGGTTGGTATTGGACTTGGTCAACTCCTCGACTTGACGAGCAGTACCCTTAAGCTGGTTTACCTTGGCCTTCTAGGCATTAACTTCCCCATTAAGGGTACGGATGGCCTCCTTGTACACCTTTATCTAGTTTGTCCCTTCTACCAGACGGGTCCTTACACATTTGACAACTACCTCTTAGGCAACGCACTTGATCTACAAAGCCCGCATCCTCACTAGAGCCTGAAAAAGTGAGGAACAGTTAATTACACTTAGTATAGACGAGAAAAAGTAAATGTGTAAAAAAAAAAAAAGCATTTGTCAAAGTCAGCATCCTTCAAAGAGGCTAGCATCCTTCAAAGGCTCCATCTCATGCTCAAAGCATTCGTCAAAGTCTACATCCCTAACAGGGGATTGGACCGTCGACGATGGAAGGAGCAGCAAGGCCCTAGGAAGTCATCAGGCCTTTAACCACTCCATGACAAGGGCGGTCAGAAATCCTCTGCGAAGAACCTATTCTAGCACCAGTCAAAGGGTCCGTCATCCTCTTTAGAGGGTGCTCTCCGTTGCCTAAATTCTTCCTCTTCTGCCCCACCTTGGGTGAGGGGGCACACGGACCGCCAAACTTGAGTTGAAGGGACGCCGCCCTCTTTACCTCCAAGGCCGTCTTCTTCCCGAAGTCCATCTCTAAAATAGCAAAAATCAACCAACAAGTCAGCACCGATGAATCAATCTAGTAGGGATGGGCCAAGATAAGTAAGGGACGGGTAAAAGAAAATTTACGCAAACGGGCTTAGTCATCCAGCCTTCTTGCTTCATCCATCGAGACTGGTCCACCACAAAAAACGTTCAGGCTATCAAGCGTGACCAACTTCTTCCAACTCCTCTCTCCGTAAGGGATAGCAAGGATGCACTGTAAGAAATCCTCTTCCTCTTCGCTAATCGTCGGGCGCACCTAGGCTAAAAAAGAAAGCACAAACGGTTAGTATAAAGAAGTGAGTATAGGCAGATCAAAATATGACCAACGACTCACCAAACTCATCTAAAATGCCCCACATATTGTTATATTCTTCCCATATGTTGTCCCACTCATCGGGCCTCCACACCTAATTCAAGCCTTGAACAAAGAAATACTTACTTTTCCAATCATGATTGGAATCGGGAATGTCGATCACTAGTTTTAGCGACGACTTACAAACCACAAAATTGTAGAACCCTTTGAGGCTACAATTTGTTAAGGTTTATAACAGTAGAAGAATTTGTCGAGGGTAAGGCGATGACAACCTCCACTCATTTGCCCCCACAACGCCTCAGTCCTTAGAAAGATCCTTCACGCATTACAGTAGATTTGGCTGACATACATGCCTAAGTGGTTTGCCAACCGACGGTGCAACTCTATGAGAGGCAACCTCAACCCTGCAAGGAAGACGGCTTCATAAAAGCCAACATTTGCAGTCCATCTAGAATAACACTTTTCCCTCTTCCTTGCCATCCTCAGAGGTATATCATCATGAATCTGGAGATGGGGACATAACCTACTAAAAACTTTGTTTGAAATTTTAGATAGAAAGTCGTTCACTAACCAAATACTAGGAAGGATGAATGGCCTATAGTTACTGCATGACGAATTAAGGGCCTTAACCTCCTCTCCCCTTCTTCCCTCTTCAACTTCTTCTTCTTCTCTTCCTCCTCCTTCTTCTTCTCCCTCTTCTTCTTCTTCCCTTTCCTCCTCCTCCGAGAAATGGGCCAACGCTCCCTCTCCAAGGAGCTCGTCTGGTATTCCCTCATAGGGTTATAGCTTAACAAATAAACCTCATTGTCGCTCGCATCTAGGCGGTCTGACAATGAACGACCACTTATCGCTTCCTTATCAATTGACATTCTCTCACCTACAAGCGACAAATGGAAACTAAGCATATACTCACATGAAAACTAGATGCTAGGCTGACAGCCAAATGAGTATAAAAAAGGAGAGCAGAGAAAATAGGAAGCATAAGGGTTTGAAGGAAACTTACTTGAAAGCCGATGATGCACTAGTTGTATCGATGAATGACACTGTGTAGTGACGAATCCCAGTTGCGGATGATTGAATATGAGCTCTGATGAGTGAAAAAGGGTAAAATAAATAAACAAAGGAGATAGGAAGGAAATCAAGCTCTTTATAGAATGAAGGGACACGAGAAAAGAAGCAACGCGATATTTCCTATCAACCATTTAGAAGCCACCATGTGTCATCAACCATCGACAAAAGACATTTTTGCCCCTTCAAATAACACGAACACCAAGGGAAAGCAATAAATGATGTCTCAATAAATTCCATCACCTGTCAACCATCCCGACGAATTATAGAGTAAGGGGCAATTGATAAGGGTATTTTTGTCCAAAGAAGCTATCCTTGTCCGTCTGGACAAACGAACTTCACTTGCGGTTCTTCGGGATAAAATCTTATGGTGGCACGTCTGCTTTTTGGAAAACCCTTCGAGGACCCCTTGGGTTAGCCTAACGGGTGACTTGTGCACCCCATGAATGGGGACAGACAAACCCGACTGATGAAAAGGTAAGCCCGATGGACAGATGCTCCTAAACCCGACAATTAAGCAATGGGTCCCACAATACTTTTTGTACACACCACTCATAAACCTCTACAAGGAAATAACTTGCACACCACGTCTAAAGATCCCTTCACACGCTTATATCCTTCCAATATGGGAAGTAAGGCCCTGAGATCTTAAAACATTAACTCCATATCCTCCATACAAGAAAAATCCCTATGCTCATGGAATCTCGGTCAGCCTTACACCATTATATAAGCACCAAGCCTCCTCCTGCCATAGGTACGTGAAAATTCTCCTAGCTCTGGTTTCCTTGAGTTCTTAGAGATTCTTCAGCTACTAACTTAACCATCAAAGAGTTTTTGGCTAGCACTCCACTAGTGCTCTCTGTTGGTTCTTTATTCTCTTATATTTCAGGTACCCAATTGGTGCGTGTGAGAACTATCAACTCACTACCAATTTTTGTGCTCCATTAGTCAAAGAGTGTAAGATGCCTTGGTTTTTAGTTTTAAGTTTTAACTAGGGATGGCAATTTTTGCCCGACCCGCGGGTACCCGGTCCGACCCGATCCTAATGGGCTAGGTTTTACCTGATCCGATTAGGAATAGGGTCGGATATGGGTTTTAAAAAAAAACCCGAAACGGGTCCGGGTCGGGTTCGGGTTTTATAAAAAAATCCGAGACCCAACCCGAGACCCGACCCGGATAAAAACCCGGTACTCTAAAATTACAAAAATACCCCTCCTATATATATATACACCTATAATCTAACCCTAAATCAAATCTCTCATCTCTCATTTCTTCAGCACCGTCTGAACCAAATCTCTCATTTCTTCAGCACCATCTGAACCCACGCCTCCGTCTCTCAGTCCTCACCCTCTCTCCGACAGTGCGAGATCGGCCAACCTTCTCACCGCTGGTCCAACTCTAGCCACCGTCCCAAGCTCTGTCAGTGTCACCGGTCCCAAGCTCTCTACTCTCTCAACTCCGTTTCGTCCTCGCCGTTGCTGATCTCGCACTGTCAGTGTCGCACAGTCCTTTGCCCCTCTCATCTTCCTCGCCCATGGCCACAAGCATGACACGACCTCACTCCACCCCGTTCTCCAATTTTTTTTTTTTTTTTCTGGGTTCAGTTCGCCTCAATCATGTGATTTTGTGTATGTGTTTGTGTTTGTGATTTCTGAAAGGGAAAAATGAAAATCATAGATCTGGGATTTGTGTTTGGTTTGTAATTTTGAAAGGGAAAAATAGAAAATCATATATCTTATTAGGCCAAAGAGTATTCTTTTCAAAATGAGTTTAAAACTATATTCTATAAATTTTATTACTTACTCATCTCCATAATTTATATTTTATGTACTAAAAAGAAAAAAAATGCGTAGAAAAATGGGCAATGGTCATTCAATTTTTTTTTTTTTTTTTTTTTGGTTGGGCTGCAGATTGAGCCCAAATCTAGCAGGGCTTAACGGGCCCCGCAGGGCCCACGGGGCCCGGCAGAGGTGGGTCTGGGCCCCGGGAAAAAATTCGATTAGTAAATGGGCCGGGTTCGGATTTCGGGTTAAGACCTGCAGGTCGGATCCGGATATAGAAAAACTCGACCCGTTACCATTCCTAGTTTTAACACATCCCCCAAAAAAAAAAAAAAAAAAAAAAAAAAAAAAAAAAAAGAGGAAGGATGTTGCCTCTGTTTGGTAATTGGACAAGGGGCTGAATTTTAAAATTTGCCTTTATTTAAATTGAATAAACGATCTGAATTAAAAGATGTAAAATTTATGGTTAACATTTAAATGGGTAACATACTCTTAAAAAAAAAAAAAATGGATACCATACATACTAAAATAATTCGTGGGTACTTCCCATGATATAGGTGTGAATATACGATGTCAAACGTCCGATTGCATCATTGCAAACAGAATAAGCTCCACTTGCGTGAGTAGGCTCCTCCACCACTCTGGTTTCAACTTTTCATTATCAAATGAAATGCCAGTTGTCCAAGGCATTATCAGTTTTTTATGAATTATTCGAAGTCATCCTCATCCATCCATGCGTGTTTGAAATTAGGTGCACCTATTTTAATTTCTTTCTTTTTTTTTGAATTATTTACTTAAAACTAAAATTTTTTTATCAACAGGATAGTAGATAAAGTTAAAAAAACAATTGAAATATACTGTGAGATCTAAAAATAGTACCAAAAAATATAATGAAACTCATAAATAATAATAAAAATAAATTAAATAAGTTATTCTTATATAGCCACTTAAAATAAAAAATAAAAAATAAAATACAACTTCTCATCTTAATTATTAAATAAAATATATTAAAAGAAATTAAATTGTTAAAAATTAAAATTTTAAGAAGTTAAAAGATTTTAGAGGAGTGGGTAATTGCATCGAGTAATATTAGGACAACGAATTCTTTTACAACTTAATTATATGACAAATTATGAGTGATAAAGTTATAAACTCACAACTTTTACTTCATCATTCATAATTTGCCAACTGATAAAGGTGCAAGCAAAGTTTGTGAGAAAAGTCTTGTTCTTAACATTTTTAAATGAGTAAATCTAGTGTCATACCAATTTATACTACTTTTTGTTACAACTTGTCTACGTAACGAGTTGTAAGTAATGAAAATAAAATGGTAAGTTTATGTAGGTTCATAATTTCACCTCTCATGAATTGACATATGGTAAAGTTGTAACAAAATTATAAAAATAGTTATGATAGTAGTGTTATTCTTTTTCAATGAGTTATACTAATGACACATAAAATAACATAATTTGTATCACAATTCACCCATATGACAATATATACATAATAGAAAAGTCACCTCACATAAACCTATTATCTTACAACTCGCGTATACCGCTTTATGTATCACAAAGCATTATTTTTTTCGATCGGTTGATCGCAATCCATTCACGCGTCGCACCTTCATTGTATCACGCGTCATGCATGACGCACCTTCATTATACTTTTACCTAACATTTTTTTTTTTTTTTTTGAGAAACACCTAACAAATTTTAATTTTAGTATCAAAGAATGGACTGATTGCTTCTTTTTAGGCACACCTGTCACGGACCTTCTTTATCACGCAATTATGTAATAAGTTTTCCTAGCTACACCTCTTCTCAAAGAATAAAGTAACGTGGACCCTCTGCTAGTTTTCAAATATCGAAATTTATTATATATATATATATATGAATTCGGTTAATTTGACATATATTAAATTATTTATTTTTAAAAATAATTTCTCAAGAATTAAAAAAATTATCAATATTTTTTTAATTTTAAAAATAAAAATTATTGTGTGTCTTAAGACACATATTAAAAAAATCCTATATATATATATATATATATATAAATAAATAAATAAAAAACCAAGTTTCAAACCAACCAGACGGAATTTACTGGCAATGTGTTCGATGCATCGAACATCGAATATATTATTAAGAAAGGGAAATGTTGGCACGAATTATTTTAGAGAGTTTTAATTTATTGCGTCTGTTTTTAATAATAGTTTATTATCATCGGATTAAGATATCAATAAATTTTTGGTATAGGAAATGAAACTCAGATTTTTCATACATCAAAGACTTTACCAATTGAATTAAATAAAATCCACTTAACACAAATTTCTAATAACACGAATTTAGTTTTTAGACAAAAAGGACGTAATTTAGGAATCAAAGTCTTCTTGCATAGAATAAAGTAATCTCAACTTTTTTTTATTTGTTTTTTATATCGGAACTTTCGTCGTTCTTCTTTCTATCTTTTTTTTTTTGGGAAGAAGTTTTAATTTTTTCAACCTCCCAACTTTTTTAACTTCTTTCATCGAATAAAGTAATCTGGACTTTTTTTTATTTGTTTCTTATTTAGGAAGTACCTCAATTTCTTCTTCTACTTTCGTCGTTTTTTTTTTTTTCTTGACAAAAAGGATGTAATTTACGAAGCAAAGTCTTCCTTCATAGAATAAAGT
>JAOXJQ010143013.1:0-12180 GCA_025762765.1 Quercus bicolor
GATGAGAACTTCAATTTGTTGCTTCAAGTCATAACACTCGTCTGTATCATGCTCATGGTAGTGATGAAAACAACAATACTTGCTTTTATTTTGCTTACTAGGATCTCCCTTCATTCTTCCTGGCCACTTCAAGGATGGATCATCTTTTATTTGCATCAACACTTGATCAAGTGAAGTGTTCAGAGGAGTATAGTTAAAGTATCCTCCTGAAGATGACCCTGCCTTCTTACCATCGCGATCTCTTTTTTCTTTAACATTGGCTTTTTTTGGACGAGGACCTTGCTCCGAATAGTGCACATGACCATTTTCTAACCTTTCTCCTTTCTTTTTCTTCTTGGCAATGATGGCATCTTCTGCGTTCATGAAACTTTAGGCTGAATGTATCAACTCAGCCATCGTTTGTGGCTCCTGATTGTACAACTTATGAATGAACAAGTCCGAACTGACTCCATTGTAGAAAGCTGCCAAGAGAATCTTGTCATCCATCTTGTCTACCAATAAGGCTTCTTTGTTAAAATGGCTAATGAAAGTGCTTAAACTCTCATTTTCTTCTTGCTCTATGTTCAACAGGTTGAACGAGGAATGCTTTGGCCTTTATCCCCTTACAAAGTTGCTGACAAACAACTTACTTAACTCTTGGAAGGAAGTTATGGTGTTTGGTGGTAGTTTATTAAGTTGGACCTTTCAAAGTTGTAGGAAAGACTCTGCACATAATTTCATCCAGAACACCTTGAAGATGCATGGTTGTCTTGAACGTGGCAATGTGATCAAAAGGGTCACGTGTCCCGTCATACGAATCCAGGGCTGGTAATTTGAACTTGGAAGGCAAAGGATGACTGGTGGTAGACGCAACAAAGGGGGAATCTGTCATATGGATGAGATCATCCACATGGTTCACTCTTCTCATGGAATCCTTCATTTCTTCAATGACGCTCTTCATTCGGTCCACCTCTCTCTCCAAATGTGGTACCCTTCAAGTGACGGTGCCCTTGGACTGGTCCCCTTCTGCATTGTTCTCAACACCTTCACATCCTAAATTTTGGCCTTATTCTCCCTAATGTTGTTAACGTTGCCTGTTGACTTCTCTAATCAACTCTTGGTTTTGTTGCGTCAGTTCTGCCATTGCTACTGTCATGAACTGTAACTGTTATTGGACAGTCATAGGGGATGGTGGAGCGTGATTTGGGTGACTAGAGGTGTTTCCACTCTCCTGGTGTCTTGGACTAGTAGCCATTGACCTAGTCCGAACCATGCAACCTTTTTGTCTTGGAAAACAGAAAAGTTGATAGAAACTCTCTCTTTTCCCACAGATAGCACCAACTGATAAAGCACTAAAATCAGTAGGCTAAAATACTTTGGGCTATGATAATGGCTGTCAATCCTAAAAAGAAAGAAAGAACTGTCAAAGGTGACCAGTGTGACCCAACCAAAGACCCTCCAACGGTTAAGTTAGTTTTCTCTCTTGGACACAAGGAAAGAAAATAGTGAATGATCTGGACTTACCTTGAGTAAATAGGATTTACTCCTTTTATAGAGAGTTAGACGTGGGTCTACTTATTTGGATCCACTACCATTGTGGGTAATGTTGGCGGTTGATAAAGAAAATGGGCTATATGGAGTGTTGTATGTGGAATTCCTTCCACATATCTTGCAACGTGTCGTATTTCACTTATGTGAATCTAATGGAGGATTTTCCACAAAACTCACTAAGTATAATTTGGTCATCTGTAAATCATCTCGTCTATAGAGAACTCCCTACGTCATATAACCTAGTCATCAATGGACGAGTTGGTATAATTTGGTTACTCTTTGGACAATGACATAAGGACAAGTAATACTGAGTGTTGATCCCCATTAGCTTTCATTCCTTTAAGTTTGAGCATAGTAGCAAAGTGCCTAGTTTAATATAGTCTGTAGGGGCAAGGGCCCAAAATAGTATATTGGGCCTTAGGCCTTGTCCAAGGATATGGATAGGTCCGAGGAGGAGGAGCAAATAGTTGTTAAACGTTCTCAATTAAAGTCTCAAAGATGGGGAATAGGTGAGAGGTTGTTCGAGAAGAAACTCCTCCTCGGATATGATGAATATAGTTCACAATATGAACTCCATTAGTTAGTGCAATCCTCCAAGAAACTCCAATGATAGAGACATGCCTCTTGAACATACGAGAGGGAAGGAAATCTAAAAATATCTAAGGGAAAACTGCCACCACCACATTAAATGCACTGCAGCTACTTTTCTAGTCGTATTTATGTGGAGAAGACCTCTGAACAGCACTACCTTAGCTACCATAACTCACAGGAAATTAGAGAAGGTGTCTGATAGGACAGGTGCTCAAGTAAGAGTTCGGATGATCAATAGGTGGAGGGTGAAGATGATCCAAAGAAGGATATATAAGGTGAAAGACTCTTCATGAAGAGGGGGAAAAAAAGAGAGAGAACACTGTAGCAATCTAAATTGTCTCTGTATCTAACTGTGATAAATACATATAATTGTGGCCTCCTCGGATTGAAAGTCTATTGATATCAATACATTTTATTTGTGCTTGATTGTCACTTAATTCCATATTAGCCATTGTTCAACTCATTAGGGCCTAGTTCTTTGATCCACTCTCTACAAATTTACTGTATAAGACTCGTTGGGCCAAGATCCCATATAATTTGGGTTTGAGCCATAAATCGGGACTCTACAATTGACGGCATTTGTGGGGAGAACTTGTCTAATAGTGAGAACAACGGTCAAATATGGCAAATTTAGGGTCACATCAGACAGAATCCATAGCACCTCAACATGAAAATCCTTTCGCCAACCTTGAGCGTAGGAGAGATTAGGAGGGCAATGTGCACGTTACACACACAAGTAAAAGTCATTCTTGAGTTGGGAGTCACGTCTCTCAAGAACAACACAATAAAGCTATGCAAAGGGAAATCGACCAGCTTAAGAAGAAGTTACGCCATGCACAACAAAAACGAACTCCCACCCCGTCTGATTCCTCCTCCGACGATGAGAAGGATAGCGGTTATCGACGTAGATCAAAGACTCCCTTTAGCGAATCCTTCTCATATGAAGAAGACCATCATAGTGAACACCGATGCAAAAGCCTCATTCACAGAGGACTGGGAAATGATGCGATGAGCAAAACTTTGAACCAGATTGCCAAGTTGCCATTCACGCGTAGGATTGAAAGGGTAGCACCTCCTCGGCGTTTCCATCAGCCAACATTCACCATCTACAATGGGCGAACAGACCCGGTGGAGTATGTGAGTCATTTCAATTAAAGAATGACTGTTTATTCCAAGGACGAAACCTTGATGTGCAAAGTTTTCCCATACAGTTTGGGACCCGTAGCGATGAGATAGTTTGACGGCTTGAGGACGGGTTAAATAAATTCCTTCAAGGAACTCACTCAGGCGTTTGGCTCCCGCTTTATCACGTGTACCAGGGTCTCTCGGCTCTTAGACTCCCTATTGTCTTTGTCCATGTAAGAAGAAGAGACCCTAAAAACATATTTGGATCGATATTGGGAAATATACAATGAGATAGAGGGTAACTTTGAGGACGTCGCTATCAGTACCTTCAAGAGTGGTCTCCTAGTCAAGCATGGTTTAAGGAAGTCCCTAACAGGAATACTACCCACCAGCCTGCGTCAGCTTATGGACCGTATTGACAAGTATAAAAGGGTTAAGGAAGATCAACAACTGGGTGAAGAAAATAACAACATGCCCCGGAGAGATTTTGCTAGGCAATCCGGGTCTACCAACACCCAGACCGTTAATGCAGTATTCTGAGAACTAGTGCATAAGGTTCTAGAGAAGATTAAGAACGAGCCATTCTTTAAATGGCCAAACAAGATGGCTAGAAACCGCTTGAGACGCAACCAAAGCCTTTATTGCCAATATCATCAGGAGCAGGGGCATACTACGGAAGACTGTAGGAATCTGTGGGACCATTTGGACTAGCTGGTCCAAGAAAGAAAGTTGAAGCAGCTACTGCACCATTCTAGTGGCCAAGCGAGGCAGACAGGTTCGGATCCTCGAGGAGATTCTTCTTCAAGACCTCCTCTGCGAACGATCAATGTCATCTTCGCTGCCCCCGGTAGGACTGGTTCCTGTCCCTCCAGAGTAATGTCTGTGACTCGGCTATCAACCGAAAACAGCAATTCAGTACCAAAAAGAGCCAGAATAGAGACCCCACTAGTCCTGGGTTTCTCGACCAATGATAAAATTGGAATTATCCAACCCCATAATGATGCTTTGGTGGTCACACTCAGGATAGGGGTACGATGTGAAAAGAGTGTTGGTAGATCAGGGAAGTGCTGTCGAGATAATGTAACTCGACCTGTACAAGGGGCTGAATTTGAAACCCGAGGACCTAACAGCGTACGATTCCCCACTAGTAAGTTTCAAGGGGAAGACAGTTACTCCAAGAGGTCAAATTAGACTGCCCGTACAAACCGGTTCAGATGTGGTGGAAATGGACTTCATTGTGGTGGATGCTTATTCACCTTATACAGCTATTGTGGCCATGCCTTGGCTTCATGCTTTAGAAGCCATTTCTTCTACCCTCCACCAGAAGGTGAAATATCCGTCCAACGGCCAAGTTAAAGAGATTATAGGGAATCAATCCATGGCTAGGCAGTGCATGGTGGCTGCCATCTTGCATAGGCCCAATGCAGAGTCCTCGGCCTCTTCTGAAAGGAACTTATAACAATCAAGAACCTGGGTACTGTCCAACAATGAATCAACCGAGGAAGAGAAATGCGAAGATCTAGAAAAGGTTGCTGTTGGTGATGATCCGGATAAGTTCTTTTAGGTCGGCTCCCAACTGCCTCCTTAAGAGAGACAAAAGCTAATCAAATTCCTGAGAAAAAACGTGGATGTATTTGCGTGGAATGCTTATGAAGCCTCGGGGGTGGACCTAAGTTTCATTTGTCACCATTTGAATGTCAATCCATCTGTTACCCCCAAAAAACAACTTCCTTGGCGCTCATTCAAAGAATATTCTAATACTGTCAAAGATGAGGTGACGAAACTTAAGCAAGCGGGGGCTATCAAAGAGGTTTTCTATCTGAATGACTGGCTAATACTGTGGTAGTAAGGAAAAAGAACGGAAAATGGCGAGTGTGCGTGGATTTCACGGATTTAAACAGGGCTTGTCTGAAAGATCCCTTTCTTATGCCTCGAATAGACCAGCTGGTAAATGCTACTGTAGGCCATTCTTAGATGAGCTTTTTAGATGCCTTTCAAGGATACCATCAAATACCGCTAGCATTAGAGGACCAGGAAAAGATAGTTTTTGTTACTCCCACTGTAAACTACCACTACAAGGTAATACCCTTCGGCTTGAAAAATGCAGGATCCACTTATCAAATGATGATGACTAAGATGTTTGAACCACAGTTGGGTAAGAATATTGAAGTCTATATAGACGACATGGTAGTGAAGAGTAAGGTGGTGTCCGAGCATGTGGGAGATCTCGGAAGCATTTTTAAAATACTGAGAGAACACAAGTTGCGCCTTAATGCCTCCAAATGTTCTTTTGGTGTGGGATCAGGAAAATTGCTGGGTTACATGGTAACCTACCAGGGAATTGAAGTTTATCCCGACCAGATTAAGGAAATAAACAATTTACAACTACCTCAAAATCCCAAAGAAGTTCAGAAATTAACCGGAATGACTGCTGCTTTAAACCGGTTTATTTCTTGATCCACAGATAGATGCAGGCCTTTCTTCCTATTGAAGAATAAATGGAAAGGATTTGAATGGACTGAAGAATGTGCTTTGGCATTTCAGCAACTTAAAGAATATCTATCTCGGCAGCCTATCATGTCTAGTCCTAGGATGGACGAAGTCTTGTTTTCTTATATTGCGGTGGCCACCTACGCTGTGAGTTTAGTATTGATATGAGTTGATAATGGAGTACAACGGCCAGTCTATTATTTGAGCAAATCATTGCATGAGGCCGAGATTCGCCATCTACCACTGGAGAAGGCTATCCTGGCAGTGGTGCATGGTACAAGAAAGTTTCCCCATTACTTCCAAGCACATACAATCGTCATCCTAACTCAACTTTTACTTAAGGCCATACTTCAAAGTGCTGATTACACAAGGAGGATTGCAAAGTGGGGCACAATTCTAAGGGCTTTTGACATCAAATACATGCCCCGTACATCTATCAAGAGTCAGGTACTAGCAGACCTTGTAGCCAAATATGCAGAAAGAAGCACAAGAGTATGTGAAGAAGTGTGATCAGTGTCAGAGATTTGCACCAAACATACACCAGCCAGGAGGAGTTCTGAACCCCCTGTCTAGCCCCTGACCTTTTGCTCAATGGAGTTTAGATATAGTTAGCCCTTTCCCCAAAGCAGTAGGGAATAAGAAGTATTTGCTGGTTAGCACTGACTATTTCACTAAATGGGTTGAAGCTAAACCTTTAGCAAATATTAGAGACGTGGATGCCACGAAGTTCGTTTGGAAAAACATTGTTACCCGGTTCGGGGTCCCTCATTCCCTCATCTCGGATAATGGTCTTCAGTTTGACAATAAGTCCTTCAGGAGATACTGCTGTGAATTGGGAATTACGAATATATATTCTACTCCAGCCTATCCTCAAGGAAATGGATAAGCCGAGGCTATTAATAAGGTCATAGTTAATGGACTCAAGAAAAGGTTAGATGATGCGAAGGGAAAATGGATGGAAGAACTGCCATATGTCTTGTGGACGTATCGAACCACGCCTCGCAGATCAACAGGGGAAACCCCCTTTTCGATGACTTATGGAGCCGAGGCTGTTATTCCCTTAGAGACAAGCTTCCCAACACTAAAGACCAGCTCGTTCAGTCCAAGTAGTAATAATAACTTGCTAGAAAGGAGCTTGGATCTTATTGAAGAAAGAAAAGAAAGTGCAATGGTCCAATTGGCGTACTACCAACACAAACTCAAGCAAGGTTATGATGCCAAGGTAAAGCTAAGGCCATTAGTGCCTGGTGACTTGGTATTGAGGAAAGTTCTGGGCACTGCAAAGAACCCAACATGGGAAAGTTAAGACCCAATTGGGAAGGACCATATCGCATCACCTCTGTGGCTGGTATAGGGGCCTATTTCCTTGAAGACTTAGATGAACGTGTAATACTGCGCCCTTGGAATGTAAACAACCTGAAAATGTATTATTATTAATAAAATTTTCTTTTATCAAATAAATTCTCTTGTTGTGTAAAAGCATTGTGTTTCATGTTACTCAATCTGTTTAAGTATTAAATAGAACCTAAGTCCTGCATAGCTCCTTGGATCACAGGCTTAGGGGAAATTAATTACTTTTGACATATGTTCAAGTATTAAACAGAACCTAAGTCCTGCATGGCTCCTCGGACCATAGGTTTAGGGGAAATTAATTACTTTTGACATCTATTCAAGTATTACACCGAACCTAAGTCCTGCATGGCTCCTCGGACCACAGGCTTAAGGGAAATTAATTACTTTTGACATCTGTTCAAGTATTAGACAGAGCCTAAGTCCTGCATTGCTCCTCGGACCACAGGCTTAGGGGAAATTAATTACTTTTGGCATCTGTTCAAGTATTAAATAGAACCTAAATCCTGCATGGCTCCTCGAACCACAGGCTTAGGAAAAATTAATTACTTTTGATATATGTTCAAGTATTAAGCAGAATCTAAGTCCTGCATGGCTTCTCAGACCATAGGCTTAGGAGAAATTAACTACCTTTGACATCTGTTCAAATATTAAACAGATCTTAAGATATGTTAGGTCTCTCAGACCACATATAGGGGTGAAATTAATACTCAAAGGCATGTACATAAATGTTTAAATAGAACCTAAGGTCAAAACAGATCCAAGGCAAATTTAAACTTATATTTATGAGCAATATACAAATTGTCCGCCTCTTTTATTTTCCTTCACATGATATAAGTCTACTAATATCAATCTTCATTACCTAAGATTCAATTCATAATACACAGACTTAATTCACAACTTTACTCCTGACACTTAATTAGATTATTAAGAAGCGTATGATTGTTGGCTTTAATTGAAGGCACAATAACATCAATTCAATGCTATGTATAAAAATAATAAAATTCAAATTACATAAGGCAAAAGAACAAAGGATGAAATGAAGAACATTCTCATTAAGTGATAAAGAAAATACATTGAACGCATTGACATAATGTCATTAAAAAAAAAATTAAACTACTACAAAAAGGAAGTAAAAAAGGAATCCTAAGGGCTAAGAATTAGGGGCATCCTTGGCCTGGTTGAGAATTAGCAGGAGGATCTTCCTTTTGGCTTGGCTGAGAATTAGGAGCATCCTTGGCCTTGGGGTCAACTTCCTGAGTTTCGGCCTCTGCTTCCTTGGCCTTGGCTACATCTTTGGCCTTGGTAGAGGGCTTTTTCCCCTTGTCTTTGCCCTTGCCTTTCTCCCCTTCAGCCCCCTAGCCTTGGTTACTAGCCTGGTTGGATCCCTTTGAAATTTCAAGAGGAGGGAGGGCATCTGGGATAGCCAATGGCTGCTCAGAAGATTCTAGGGCAGAGTCAGGAGGAGAGGAGGCAGCGGGACCTTGCAGATCTCTGGATGATAGTAGACCTTTTCGAGCAACCTCTAAACAGAGTCGGCAGGGACTCCTGCAACAGTCAGGGCCTTATCCCATGTCATGTCGCAATAATCCCTACACACCTCTGAAAGTTCCTCAGCAAGCCTTACTTACGTCTCCTCCACACCAAGCTGATACGAAGCCTTCTTCTCAGCCTCGGTTGCTTCCTTGGCCAGTTGAGCTTCTTCCTTAGCCTTCTACAACTCGACCTTAAGATCTATGACCAATTGCTTTTGTGTGGCCAGATCTATTTCGGTCAAGTGTAGTTTTTGGCACTAATCCTCAGCCTGCCTTTCAGAAGTTTTCAAGCCAGCCTCAGCACTTGAACAAGCTTGGTCCGCCACTTTGAGTTTCTCAGATAGCTCAATTTTCTCCTGCCTAGCAGCCCCCAATGATTTCTCAACATCAGCACGAGTGAGGGCCTCAGCATCGGCCTGCTTACGAGCGTCATGGTACCACTCATAGGCCACAAAAACTTGTTGAGTAATCTGCCCAAAGACCACAAAAAATAATATAAGTTAAAAACAAAATTACGATTTAGCATTTAAGTTCATAAATGGATAAATTGTATACCATAGCAAGGTCCCTCTTCAGGGACAGAAAGAGGTCATTCTGTGTAAAGCGCTTGTAAGAGTCCATATCCTTAGGAAAGAGTAGAGGTTGTTCCAGGGCTTCGGCTATATATCTAGCTCGATCCCTTTGAAACCCCCGGACGGAGGCATTCCAAGGAATGAGAGCCCCGTCCACTTCCAACCGAGGACTCCATGTGCGTTGTGTCATATGCACATCAGTCCTATTTTGCTCTTCTCGGCTGTCCACGGACTGAGATCTCCTGTCCCGAGCATCAGGGATCACCTTCTGTTGTTTCGTCCCCTTCCGAGGACCTACCTCGCCTTCCTCATGTGTCTCGAGTGGTCTTTTCTTCTTCAAGTCAAGATTAGGCTTTAGGCCGAGGTCGGTGGGGATCTGTGGAGGAGGAGGGGGAACTTGGGACTTAGGGGCTGCCTTCGATGTTGACTCATTGCTCCTGGAAGCCATAAGCTCAGTTAAACTCTTATTACCCTTGTTTAGCGCCATACTATCTTCCTCTTCGTCGGAGGAGTTGTCTAGGCGGGCAATTACTTGAATTGGAGTGTGAACACCAGAATTCCTATCTAATTCACCCTCGGCGTTCGAGATGTTGATTAGAGGAGCTCTCGGATTATTTTCTTCCTCAAAATGGAATTTATCTATCTCCTCCTTTAATGATAAACGAGATGAGGCGATCTCCTCTTTAGGTATTGTTGCTGCTTTAGGAAGAATTTGTGGAAGGGGAAGTGTAGCTGGTGGAAGGTTTTATGGAACTGGCAATACAACCAGGGGAAGCTCCCTCCGAGCCAAAAATCCTGGCTTGGAGACGTCAATCCGAGCCAACCTTGAACTTTCGGCCCTTATTGCTTGGCCTATGTCTTGGAAGATGCGGGACAGAGGCTCGTAGTCCAAGATTAGATGAGCGGCCCGCAGCTGTCCATCCTCACTCACAAAAATCTCTAACCTCAGAAGGTAGTTGAGAGCCTGAACATTAGTAAAATTGATCCTCAGAGCAACGTGGTTCTTATCTGCAAAAATATCCGAGAAAGAGATCATGGTCAGATCAACAAAAATTATCACCAAGAGAAGATGAAATGACAAAAGAAAGAAGAATAAAGCTAAAAATGCTAAATCCCCTTCCAAAGGGACTGATCCTAAAGGTACCCCACCTAGATCTCCTGCCCGAGTTGGACAATGAAGACCGTCGCTCCACTCTCCTGAGACAATCAGGTAGTCATCCTTCATTCCCTTATTAGACTTGGGGAGACAGGATATCAATCTAACGACCTTGGACAGGGACTTGAGGTAGTATCCCGCACCGGTGAGCTTGTGGCGCTCGTATATGTGAACCACATCATGCTACGTGAGCCCTAAGCCCAGTTGCTCGTTTAGAACATCTATGCAGCCCAAGACCCTAAATAGTTTAGGGGCGCACTAGTAAGAGGTCAATCTATGGTTAATCAAATAGTTCCTGGTTATCCTACGCATGGAAAACATCATTCCTCCCTCTATGAAAGCAATCATAGGAATGACTACTTGACCTACGTCCCTATCAGTAAGTACTCGGTCCAGGGGACAATATTCTAAAACCATCTCCTGTGGGATATGGTACTTAGCCCTAAAACCCTCCATACCGACTGGTGAGTCTACTAAATGCTTGAACCTACCCATCTAAATAAACATAAAGGCCGATGAGAAAGGTCGAGAAGAAAAAGGAGAGTATAAAGAAATAAAGACTTACGGGAACACGTATGTTAATCTTTGAAAATTTCAGAAATTTTTCGAAGACTTCTTACAAGAAATGGCTATGAAGACTTAAGAGTTTAAAGCGTTTTGTAAGATGAGGCGCTGGGATTCTCTGAAGCTCTTGAAGATTTGTGAAGAAAAGAGGAAAATAGGTTCCCTCAAGTTTTTATATAGAGGGAGAAGATGAGTGGGAATACTCCCGCTCAAAATACTAGGAAAAATGTCAGCCATTGGATTGGTGTTTCACTGTTGGATGTGGGGGACATAAAGCCGCCTGAAGTAATTAATAACGCCTTGTAGACTACGGAGCGTCAGTAACAATTATGAGGCATGTAAAACCGCATTCTCACACATGTAAATCAAAAAATCAATTGATCTTATCTTTTAAAAATCAAAATCCCACTTTTTCTCTTCGAATGGGAGGGAAAAACTGGAGTTTTGAAGGACTATTGTAGGGGCAAGGGTCCAAAATAGTATATTAGGCCTTGAGCCTTGTCCAAGGACATGGATAGGATCGAGGAGGAGGAGCAAATAGTTGTTAAACGTTCCCAATTAAAGTCTCAAAGATGGGGAACAGGTGAGAGGTTGTCCGAGGAGGAACTCCTCCTTGGATATGATGAATATAGTTCACAATATGAACTCCATCAGTTAGCATAATCCTCCAAGAAACTCCAATGATAGAGACATGTCTCTCGAATATATGAGAGGAAAGGAAATCTAAAAATATCTAAGGGAAAGCTGTCACCATCGCATTAAATGCATTGCAGCTACTTTTCTGGCCACATTTATGTGGAGAAGACCTTTGAACAGCGTTACCTTAGCTACCACAACTCATAGGAAACCAAAGAGGGTGTCTAATGGGACAGGTACTCAAGTAAGGGTTCGGATGATCAATAGGTGGAGGGTGAAGATGATCCAAAGGAGGATATATAAGGCGAAAGACTCTTCATGAAGAGGGGGGGGGGGGAAGAGAGAGAACACTGTAGCAATCTAAATTGTCTCTGTATATAACTGTAATAAATACATATAATTGTGGCCTCCTCGGACTGAAAGTCTATTGATATCAATACAACTTATTTGTGCTTGATTGTCACTTAATTCCATATTAGCCATTGTTCAACTCATTAAAGCCTAATTCTTTGACCCACTCTCTACAAATTTATTGTATAGGGCTCATTGGGCCGAGATCCCATATACTTTGGGTTTGGGCCATAAATCGGGACTCTACATAGTCAATTTAGAATTAATTTTTGCTTCTTCT
>JAOXJQ010143019.1:0-10396 GCA_025762765.1 Quercus bicolor
GAATGATGTTTTAGTTGAATTGTATTTGTTGTCATTAGAGTGGTTTAAGTACGCCAAGTGTTTCATTGGTATGCTCACATGTAATGGTTTTGATGTGGCTAAAAAATCTATATAATGACATTTGAGTATAATTTGTGAAAGAGTAAACTATATGTAAATGTGTGTGACATCTTACCTATCAGAAAACATATGTATGCATCTTCTTTATTCATGCAAAGAAAAAACAAAACAGAAAACTGATATGAACAAGGTTCTTTGTTTGGATTGGGGAGTGTCCTCTACTCCCTTTAAAGACTAAGATGTTGTACCTGGTGTGGTGCTGTCATTTCTGTCTTGTGTTGTTTTTGCCATTGTTGTGTTGCTTCCTAGTTCATTGCGGGTTCTGTTTTTATGTTTGGTAAGTGTTTACTGTGTTGATTCTGTTCTTGTTTCTTATTTTGAACCTCTTGTATTGTGATTCTTGCTTAAATAAATCTAACTCACCCATCAAAATAAAACACAAACTATAAAATTTTGCCATATCCAGTGTTCATAATAATAAAAACTTTAGTCCACATCTAATCAATAAACTCAACACAAGTTCAATTAGTATCAAAAACAACGGATTCAGATATAATGTGTCTCCCAAAAGGCCTTAATATCTTACAACCTGATTTTTGGCAACGAAATCCGAATCTTGAATTCCAAATCCTTGAGTCTGACCTTGTTTCTTTCTCAAAACTTGTCAATGGATGAGTTCATAAATTAGCTTGTCATTACCACTGCAGGGTCCTTGGAATTTACTTTTTATCCTTAGCAAAAAAGTGAAATTTAATGTTGTTGTGCTGAAATTTACTTGATGCAGTGAACATCTTGACAGTTAACAGTGTCTTTGTTAATTTCTAATCCAAGTTGTATTCTTTTATTAGGTATTTACCAAATGATCAAATTTTGGATGTTTTCCCTTGTTCCTTTGTTCCTATATATATATATATATATATAACATTATAGTATTATTAAGGCACAATCTGATTTTCTTACAAGAAACACATCAAAATTAATTGAAAGAAATTTTTAGGTGAGTACATATTCATGGCAAGAATAGGAGAACATGAATCTAAAACCACTATGCCACTATTTTAATCCCCATGTTAAACAGAGGGCTACTGAGCTTGGAGTGAGTCACTGATAGTCCCTAATTTAACAACCAATGCAGAGAGGTTGGAAATTGGAACCAATGGATCCTCCACAGTGCAAATCGGAACTATGTTGGTGTTGACACGTAGTTCATTATGTGCATGAAACAATCAGTACTTGATTGCCCCTGCATACTTGCCTTCATTACTGTATTGCTATAACAATGTTTTTGTTTTGCTGTATGAAGCATATGAACCTCTTGGGAACGTGATATGCAAAAGGGTGATGTTTATTTAAATTGTTATTAGTTTGAGGTGTTGATTGCATTGCTAGTGTCACCTTCAAAAATCGCATATCTGGGTTTTTGTAAAGAGTTGCCTGAGCTTCAATATATAGGGGTATTACAAGAAACTCAGAACTCTGCTTAAATACAATATCCATTATAATCTCAACAACACACTACGGCATAAACTAGATCATGATGGATTGTAGCATCAAAATTCACTTTGGCCCAAACTGATTAAGGTGGAATCTAGCAGCTGATTTTATCTGATGTGAGCATCTTAATTTTTCATATGCTAACTGAAGCTTTTGTGTATAAGCTGGGCAGCATCTCTAGGGTCAGGGGTTAGATTTTCAAACAAGATTTTGGTTTCTGATCCACCACATTCTATCAAAAGAGATTGCTGCAAAGCATAAATTTCTCTTCTTCTAGATTGATTTGAAAATGCCTAATAGGAAAACTATTTTTAATCTACATACAAATAAGCTGAGAACTAATTGATGCAAATTTCAAAAACCTTATGGTATGAGACCATGTTATAATGGCAATGGAGCACACAAAAAAAAAAAAAAAAAAAAAAAAAAAAAAGGAAAGAAAAGAAAAGAAAAGACATTTGGGTGCCTTTTAAACCCCATTTGATGCTGAAAAATAATTTGGCAGGTTGGATGTCCCATGCTTTTCCCCAGAACAATAATTTGAGTCTTTTGTGAATTTTTATTGCTTCCACAAGTGTTTCCATTTTTAGGGCCTGTATTTGCTATCTGATGCTTAGATTTAATTGAATAATTGCCACAGCTAACAGCTGTGAGGTGAGGGGCTCATAACAATTTATCCTGAGTAATGAGAGGGGGGGGGGGTGAATTCTCCTAATAGTTCGAACTATTTGAGGATCCAAGAGATTGGTTCATTTTTTAAAATCCCATTACCGCTTGTCAGGAAATCCAAACCTTACATTACAAATCCTAGAGGATAATAAACTACATCTTCCTTATTTCTTTCTCAAAACTTGTCAATGTGTGAGTTGTAAATTATCTTCATTGCCACTGTAGTAGGTATTACATGAAATTTATCTTTTTCGTTTCCAAATATGTGAAGCCTAAAGTAGTTTTGCCTACTGAAATTTACTTTTTGCAGTGAACATCTTGACAGCTGACGATTTCTATGCAATTTTCTAATCAAAGTTGACCATGAAAGTGCACATGCTAATAGATAGCAGAGTGTCATAGAATATATATAGCATTATAATAGTGTTAAGGCACAATGTGGTTTTCATACAAGAGAAAACTCAATATCCACAGTAATGAGAGAAAGTTGCATGCAAGTGCATTCTCATAGTAAAAAATAGGATAACTGAATATAAAACCACTATGCCATTGGTTTTATCCCCATGATAAATGGAGAGCTACTGAGCTTGGAGTGAGTCACTGATGGGTCCCGATTTAGCAGCCAATGTAGAGAGGTTGGAACCAATGGAACCTCACCGAGTGTCGACACCTTACCTCACATGTTGTCAGGGTACAAAGACAGTTCTTCCACCTTGAACTTTGTTTGCGTAAGCCCTCTTGATATGTTGGTGACACAAGTAAATGAGAGTGCTTTAAATCATCCAAACTAAATTCTGCTGTCTTAATCTTCTGGTCCATCTACTCCTGGTTGATCTTTTGGATGCTTTTGCTCCACATTTTCATCCATATTTTGTCTATTACAACCTTGAGAATAATATAAAACATTACCAATCAAATGAACAATCACGAAGCTGTTATTATGAATTCCTATGTTACATTTATATGGCATGTCACAAACTGCAATTTATAAGATTATCAAAAATTTTTTTTTTTTGGCAAGATTATGTTGCTAATTTTTTTTTTTTTTGAGAGAGACTATGTTGCTAATTTGAATTGTAGAAGAAACAGAAAATATATGTTTTGATTGATTTGGTGAAGGGTGGTTGGTTCAGATTAAAATTTTATTTTAAGTTCTCTGTTATAATTATGCATTCTATTGGCACTTTTCCAACAAGTACAAGTACAGAGAAAAGCGCTTAAATAGTCTTCAAAAAGCACATAGGGACAGTAGTTGGAGAATTATAAGTTTTAACAGCATGATTAAGACACTAATATGTTTGTGTTTATGGAAACAAAATATTTTGGTACGTAATATAACATATATTCAAACAATGTTCATTGTATTACATTAAATATTCATTTCAAAAATAACACCAAAGTATTGGTAGATAGCATTTGAAGGGGGATAGTGAGCTTAATTCTTACAAGAATCCCAATGACAGAAATAGGAATAAAAAAAATCAAAGGAATTCTAGTTTAGGAGCATTTAACATAGTGAATGTTTAGAGTAACTAGCTTACCTAAATTTACGAGTTCTCTCTTGGTTGCTACCAATTGCTCTCATGGGGAGAAGGGAAACATTCACCTCAATTGATTTTTTCTCCCACAAAGTACAAAAGGAAACTTCCACATTAGATAAATGGGGAGTAGTTACAGGCTTCCAACTTCAGGTTTTTCTATTATTGAACATCAAATTTGTAAAGTTATTAAGGATAATCACAATTACAGAAAAGACATTTGCTTATAATTTGTAAAAGAGTAAATCGTATGTATATGTTTTCTATAGTCATCCAAATAAGAAATTAGAAAACTGTTATGAACAAGATTATTTATTGGGATTGGGAAATGTCCTCAACTATCTTTAAAGACTAAAATGTCATACCAATGTGGTGTTGTCTTTTCTGTTTTGAGTAGTTTTCTCTGTTGATGCCTAGTTTGTTGCAGGTTTAGCTTTGATGTTTGGTAGGTATTGTTAGTTTGCTCAGTTGATTCAGCTTGTGCTGCCTATTTTGAACCTCTTGTACAGTGATCTTGTTTCAAAAAAATTATCTCATTCATCTCAAAAAAAAAAACAAGAAATTTTTTACCATATATGCCATTCACAGTGATAAAAACGTTAGTCCACTTCAAACTAATAAACTCAACATAAGTTCAATTAGTATAAATCACTATGGATTCAGTTAATGATGAGTGTCTCCATAAAAGAGCTTTAAAATCTTACAACTTGACTTTTTGGCAAGGAAATCCTAGCTTCACATTGCAAATCCTAGAGGTTTATAAACTATATCTTCCTTGTTTCTTTCCCAAAACTTGTCAATGTGTGAGTTTATAAATTAACTTGTCATTGCCACTAAAGGGTATTGAATGAAATTTATCTATTATCCTTACCAAATATGTGAAACGTAAAGTAGTAGTTCTGATAAAAATTTACTTATCACAGTGAACATCTTGACGGCTGAAAGTTTCTATGCATGTATTTACCAAATGATTTTGGATGTTTTCCTTTATGCTCTTAAACATGAAAGTGTCAACGCAACTGGATTGCAGGGTATCATAGAATATGTATGTTTTTAGACCCCTTAAACACAATTGTATTAACCTAGTTAATTAGCCAAGTTATTACTTAGTCCAAATTCCAGATCTAGGTTATCACAATCAAACAATCATATCATGCATAGCAGCAGAAATATAAATAACACAATGATACGATGACCCAGGAAACCATACCGGTGAAACCTAGGGAGGATTTAACCTAGCTATCCTCAAGGTAAACCTGAATTCACTATGAAAGAATCGAAGTTTTACAATAGAACTTAGACCACTAACATTCTATTGCTACACACCAGTAGAAACTTACTGACACGACTACGTGCAAAGACCACGAACTCCTTCTTTCTTGGATTCTCCAGCAAGTACAAGCACACCCACTTGTGTTTCTTTAAGCTCCTTAGTGCAGCAACTGAATGATCATCAAGTTCTCAATCAAATCTCCTTCTTGATAATCCTAAACATGTGTAAAGGAAAGCTCCTCTCAGATCTCACAAGAGATTCACACAAATAGCAATATGAGCAGCCTCAAAAACGTGGTTAGGGTTTACCTTTTATACCTAGGGCAAAACATAAAACCCTAAACGTTTTAATGAGCTAGGGCTGAGTTGGAATTCTGCAGAAAAATGCATTCTGCTCGAGATTCGATCAATCGAGCCTATTCTTCAATCAATCGAGCCAGGTCGAAAGTCACTAATACTTCTACAGCCACTCGATTCCAACTTTATATATAACGCACACACTTTGAGCAAGTCTAAACAAGACTAACAACTGTTTTGATCATGATTTGCCAACATTACACATTAGAGTTCTAAATACATTAGTTCCTAAGTCTTTAGAACCTAACAAAATATATATTGCATTATAATAGTATTAAGACACTGATTTTCACACAAAGTCAAATCAACATTAATAGTAATGAAAGAAATTTGCATGAGAGTACATTCTCATAGTAAAAAATAGGAGAATTATGAATATAAAATCACTGTGCCATTGGTTTAATCCCCATGTTAAATAGAGAGCAACTGAGGTTGAAGTGAGTCACTGGTGGGTTCCTATTTAGCAGTCAATGCAGAGAGGTTGGAACCAATGAAACCTCCGTGGAGCAGGATAGAATTCCAATGGTGTCAACAACGGAATGACCTCACATGTGTTGTTGGCAAGCAAAGACGATTCCTCCACCTTACACTTTGCCTGATCTCCCTTGTGAAGTTGGTGACACAAGTAAAATGAGAGCGCTTTAAATCATCCAAACTAAGCTCTGCTCTTTATCTTCCAGTCCATCTGCTTTAGGTTGATTTTTGGAGGTCTTTGCTCCACATTTTCATTCATATTTTTTCTATTGCAACCTTGAGAAAAATATATGACAAAACAAATGAACAATCACAAAATCTGTTGAATATGAATTCCTATGTTAATTTTATATGGCATGTCACAAGCTACAATTTTCAATAGTATCACAGATTGCATTTAAAGGATGTCATGAAGGGGGATCATGAGCTTAATTCTTATGAGAATCCCAATGACATAAATAGGAAAAAAATAATAATAAATAAAAGAAATTCTAGTTTAGTAGAATTGAACATAGCGAATGTTTAGAGGAACTAGCGTACCAGAAAATTAAAAGTTCTGAGGAAGGAAATATTCACCTATATTGATTTCTTCTCTCCCACAAAAGAAAATTGGAAAATACCGCATTAGAAATATGGAACAAAATTTGACGACATTGTATGTATGCTAAAGTTTTTAGATACTATCTTGCTTGACTGAAAAAGAGTCTTCTGTCTCTGGTATTTCCAGATCTGAACAAAAGCAATTGAGGACATTCCCCAATCCGTACAAAGAACGCCTGTACCAGTTAAATAAGCTGTTATATATAGTTTTGGAGGGACTATTACTAATGATAAAGCTCCGATCATTCTTTCATTTTCTCCCCCTGTAACTGTAAGGCATCTCACTTTCCTTATTTTTAAAGAATTAATCTACTTGACAGTCGCCTCCACCACGACCATCACCATCACCTCTGGGTTGTAACCCAGACCCACCATCATTGAGTTGTGGCCAATCCTTCCCCGAAATTTCAGTTTCATTATATGCCATTTGAAATATCGAATCTCACAGAATTTCAGAAAGAAGGCAAAAGTCAACATGCATTTATATGTATCAACAAGTGAAAATGTATGTAACCACCCCATACCATAAACCCAAAAAAAGGATTACACAAAAGAGGAAATACAATGCTTTGATTAATCGATTGACAACAGACATTGGTTGCCAAGGACAGGCCAAATTATGACTTGGTTCCTAAAACTAATCCAACTTCAAAAAGAATTCATCTGGCATTTATTAAACTGAAAAGAGCAATACAACTACCATTTGATGAATCCCACAAAGGATCCTTGAAGCAACATTTATACCAAGGAGCCAAGAAAAATATCTATGACGATTACCAAAACTCCATTTTAGCAAATAAAAAAGCAGAAAAGGAGACAACTTTAGAAGTTGGACTAAATGAATTCAGAGCAACCAATGATACAGTGTATTGCTCTGCCACTGCAGACGAGCTACTCACACCCACCAATGACATAAGGCAGGCAGTTCTGTGTTTGGCTAGCCAAAGCGATTCCTTTAATATTAAATGTAGTTTGACTAATGATTGATACACGGAAATAGCTATTACTAGGAATGTGAGTAATTGTTGGAGCCATGCGTGTAACAGTTTGAGTTTTCTCAGCAGCGCATCTTGCATTCTGCAGAAGAAATCAGAGAGGCAGAGACAAAGGTTTTAACCCAAAAAAAGAGCAATATCAAGAATCCATAGAATCCCTGGTTTCCTAACCTCAATTTGCAAGCATCTATGAAGAAAAAAAAATTACAAAATGAATTCACCTATTGTGTTTGTAGTCTGTAGATGCATGTTCCATAACTTCATTTATAATCTGAATACATTTATCAGGATTTTCTAATTGTTGTTCTTTGCTTTTCATCAGAGGGTGATGCATAACATAACCTGATTGCCAAAAAAAAAAATATAAGATGCAGTAGCATAATCCTAAAGTCACAGATAAGTTCTACCATTGAATGTATCAAAACACTTGTTCAGAAAATTTCCAAACCAGCTGTTTAGTAACTGATTCTAAGACAACTCTTAAGTGAGACTGAAATTTAAAATTTCAAGCACATGAAAATCCCTAAAAAATTCTGAAAGTTTGGCTAACCTTAAAAGGGCTGTAAGGGTCATTACCTTCATGCAAAAGGTCAAAGTATTACTGAGGCATGTTAGAAAATGCCAAATCATGATGTAAAGGTAATAAGGAATTAAAGATAACATTTACTGCTCACTATTTTCAAATTCTAACAAATGTAAAATCTGTAGAATATATGTTGAACACATAATTTATATTAGACGAGATAAATCTACAACAACATGAGACACGAAAGACATAGATAACAAGTAATTGGGGATATGAAAGAATAAACTTACCAAGCGAAATGACATATATCAGAAGCAGACTGCGTATGGCTAGAATGCAAGATACGTCTTCTTTTTATTAGTAGTAAAAAATTGGGCACTGATACCTAGGCATCCAGGTTCAGCGATAATCTTAAGTGACCTCCTTTTTCCATTGAAGTACTGAAATGACAAGAAAACTTTCACAAGATTAGATCTAGCATGCATATTATGCCCCATGCATTGACCCTCTATTTTCAATGCGTACACAAAACAGTTAAGTAGCATTGTTAATAATCAAGACCTAAAAGCTCTCTTCAAAATATCCAATGAACTAAAACTCCAAAGAATGCACTTGTACATACAGTACGATATGAAGGAAGTTCTTTCTGCAAAAAAATTTGAAAGATAATAAATATTTCCTGTCCAAATAGTGACACCAAAAGGAATGATGAAATAAATTAAACATAAATATTCTGTCTCTCCCTCTATCTCTAACACTCTACTTCATCTTCATAATATACGGGGGGGCCAAAAGTTTGAATTCCCCAAAAAAGTGATAATCAAGTAAACCACCACATTTAGTTGGGAGCGAACTTGATTTGGTCCAAATGAAAACTTGGATCAAACCAATCTAGGGGTTGTACCCGCTTATCTAAGAAAAATCTAACTCATATTTCCTAATCATTTGTTATATCATTTTTGGTTTAGAAATATAAATAAAATAAAATATAAAAAAGAACCCTCTATTTTGCACCTTTAGCAACCAAAGAACACATACTAAATCATTGAACTTAAACATCTAGATTACTTGAAGAAAGTCATCATGTATACCTAGTGGTAGTCAACATCAGCATCTAGATTTTTGTGGGACGACAACCTGCAAAATAGCAGTATGCTAGAGTAGAATTCATGCAATGACAAGGAACATATAAAATTTATCAAGTAAATTAAGAGTTAAAATACTGAAGAAATTAACAGTGGGAAAAAGAAACATAAAAGACATTATGATAAATATAAAACTGGCTATCCAGTGTATTTATATCGAACCAGATGATCCAAAATAGTAAAATTTTGTTCCAAATGTTATACACCAAATAGACTAGGGCTTGGGCTTATCGGCCCAAGTCTCCGCTCCATGGACTAAGCCTCAGAAAATCTCCCATTAAAAACCACGCAATATTATTTCAGGTCAGGTCGTCATCCGAATCAAATACAACTAGGCTTCACAAAGCCCAACAAACATAACACTCATAAGAGATCTAATGGTTGAATAAAAATCTGGAGTTCAATTTTTGCCTATACCAAAAACTGATTGGTATCTTGATCTAATAATAAAGAGCATAAGTCACGCGGACGGTCATAGGTTAAAACTCTATAAATAAATAAAAATCACAAGTCATATTCCTGTGTTTCTAAAGGATCACTCAGAACATAACATTGGAAAAGGCGGCATTTTATTCCAATGCTATAATATGAGAAACCCCTTCCTCTGATTTGAGATAACCATTGAATCAAAAACAATCTCTCAGACCTCAAAACAGAAAAACCAATCACACAATTAACCCGATACATACGCTAACATGGATAACCCATTTCAAATATTAAGAAACAAAGAATTTAGAGCCATATAATATCAATTCACGAGGGAAAAAAAAAAAAAAAAAAAGAAGAAGAAGAAGAAGAAGAAGATTCCCTCACCTTTCACTTCTTGTACTCTGCAATCATAGCTCACCAAGATGAAGACCCAACAACCAGAACAAAAGGAAAACTTTTCTGGCTACCCAATTCACGAGCTTCACTCCTTTATCCAAAACTTTGTTTCTTCAATGTAGGGGTTCATTTGTTTGTTTTTTTTTCCCTTCTGTTTTCTCGCTAACCAAATAATCAATTTCCAAGAACGGTAAAGTGATGACTGTTTATTTTATTTGAATACTATCTTTAATGTTTGATTTTAAATGGAGCCAAGGCCTTGTAATTGAGCTGAATTTGGAGTTGGTTTGGGCTATGAAGAGTAAAATGTCCATTGTTGAGCACTAATTCCATAACTATTGACTGTAACCTTTATAATTAGGAAGTATAAACACTTCATTTGAGGTCGGGTTAACCAGGGACGGAGGGCAAGCTTTGATGTGGGGGGGGGGGGGGGGGGGG
>JAOXJQ010143042.1:0-12176 GCA_025762765.1 Quercus bicolor
ACTAAATGCTGAATTACAAGCAAATTTGGCACGGAATAAAGCCAATTAGATGGTTGAATAAATTCAACCTTACAATTACATAAAATTATTTTTATTTGAATATATGTAGCTGTGCGTACCCAAAATATGGCTGTTGAGCTCAACCTTTAATTGGGCTCACAATCTATTTATATTGTGGGCATTGGGTTTCCTACTATGTGTGATCCTTTACTTGGCAACTTAAATACACTCTTGTTTACTCAAACTCTTCTCTTTACCTCACAAAGTTGTTTCTTTTCTCCCTCAAAGTGACTGCTCTTTTCTCTCAATGTTCTCTCTAGAATTGCCAACCCCTTTTTCTCATTCCCTTCTCCTATTTATAGGTTATGATAAGTGGAGGAGCTATAATTACTCCCCTTTACTAGTGTGAATAGGGGTCTAATTCTATCATCTCAAAGTGGAAGCTCAGTCGGGAAGATGGAAGTGGCATTGGAACTAATTCCCACCTTCAGAAGCCTGCTCGATTGCGATGTTCTCAAAGGCACTACCGGGCAGTCGAGTGTAGGGTGTCTCCGTGTAATAACTCTCCTAACTAGGTCAGAAGTGATCGGGGGGGTTTGCTTGAGGTATTCAAGCTAGTGTGGTCTTATTTCAGCTCTTGGGCCCAAACTGGGTCCTGACGTGTCCGGGTCGAGGCTTAAGGTCCAAAATGGGGATTGGAGGTGGGGCTGGGCTACTAGGTCAGGTCCCCAGGCCCCCGTACAATAGCCCCCCTTGATTCGTGCCCGGCTACCGAGAGCGAATCAAGGACAATTCACATGGTGCTGGTAACTCCTTGGGAAGCCCAATTGTTAGCTACTGAAAGGATGAGAGAGCCATTAATGCTTTCTCAAAAGGAGCACTATGCCAGCCTGTTATACCTAACCGTCGTCATAATCTAACGGTTCGTTGCCTGAGCTCACGCGTGTGGCAATTACAGGTAGAATCCAGAAGGGTTTTTCCCGCCTCTTTCATTAAATGCCTTCACTCCTATAAATAGTTCCCACAATTTGTTCATTTCACTCTTTGCATCCTCTCTTCTTCGATTTCCTCTCTGCCGAGCATATTCCTCCTGTGCGTAAAACACTTAATTCCAGATCACTTCTTAGAGCCCAAAGTAAGTTCTCTTTACTCCTCCCTTTTCTTTTAATTTTTCTTCATTCTAGAATTTAGGAATGGGGTATTCCCACCTCCTCGCGTCTGAGGCAGCCTTGGCTGATTTTAGAGCAGCCTTTGGCGTTCCTAGAGACATTTATATCGCCTACTATCATGAAGGTGATATTGCTCTCCATAGACGTTCCAATCCCAATGTATCATTTTTTCCTTTGATGTCCATTCTTGAGGGTGGGGTTAGGTTCCCCATGGACCCTCTGATCATAGGTACCCTTAGGTTTTATGGCCTTTGCCCCAACCAACTCCCCCCCCCCCCCAATTTTTACCGAGTTGTGAGTTATGTAAGTAAACTAAACCAAATGTATGGGTTGCAATTAAACCACCACGATATCAACTTTATGTATAGTCTATGTAGAAACATTAGGTTCAAATATTATTTAAAAACTAGAGACATGCAGGTACGGCTTATATCATGCTTGCCCGATTCCAACATAAACTCAGCAGGAGAGTTTGTCTGGGTGAGTGGCAATTGGCTTGCTGATGAGCTCCCCTGTCCGTTATCGCCGCACAATGTTGGTCAATATCGAGCATTTATGCTTTTTTTCTTTTTAATTGCGTTTATCCTTGATTATTTTACCCAAGTAGGCACTAACCAGTTTTTGTGTTATTTTGATGTAGAAAGCAAAAGGTATAGGCCCGATCTTAGAGTAGTGCACGTGAGAGACTTGAATTTCGTACTCTGGTCCGAAATATTTGTGCACATCGACGAGCAGCTCAGGGCATCGCATTTGATCCTTGGCTGCAACCGTATTTATACCACCTGGCAACCTTTCGAGCCAGCTTTGTTAGTGGATAGCTCGTTCCTATCATATATTGACGTCCAGCATGCCAACTTCCTGCCACCATACCTGACAGTCAACGAAGCTCAGGACCTAGGCCTTAGATACATCACCGCGGAAGATCTCGCACTGGTGAGAGACGAGTCAGCCGAACACGTGTCTTGAAGCAGCAAAGTCCACGTGCCTATTAAGGAGCCTGAAGCTCCAGTGCAAGTTACTGAGCCGACAACAGCCGAGTCCATTCATTCCTTGGCAATCAAGTCAGATTCCAGTGAAGAAGAAATGGTGACAAGACGGACACTAACAATTGACTGATTTGTGCCTGGTGCCCAACTAGCGGCCTGACGACAAGAACAATAGGGTAGGGACCCAACTCCCCCTCCTCCTCCTACTCTCAACCGCTCTCGGAAGAGACAAGCACAACCGAGCAACCCACTGCAGGCTCAAGGGATGCGCCGATGAGGACTCCTCCCCAAGCTTTTAGTGGGATTACCATCCGGGAGCCTCATGGTGATGCCCAGTGAACTACACAGGTCGGGTCTCATGTCACCTCTTCTTCACGGCAGGAGCCAGGTTGGCAAACCACCTACACGCTTGGTGGCAATCCATTGCTGGTGATAGCCGGCGTAAGGGTGTGGGTGTAGGGGGAAGGGGGGCAAGTGGCCCAAAGTCTGGTTCAGGGATTGTTGCTGCCCGAGGATGTCCATTTCTTCTCGGGCGCGAATGATGAGTCGTTGGCCAAACGCTTACAGTGGCATACTATAGCGGTAACACATCTTCCTACCTTATTTCCACTTACTTTGAAGCGCAAGTATTTTTTCTTTGTCTCTATACTTATGGCTTTTGCGTAACCAGGCCGCACAGTTGACCCATTTCATTAACGGGAGACTAAGGGAGGCTACTGAAGACGTCGAACGGGAAAAAGCTCTCAAGGATGTAGCGCAGGCCATGGCGAAGGATCAGAAGAAAGCTACCGAGGTCGCTGAGAAAAAGGCCTAAACGTCTGAGAAGGCCTAAGTGTTAGTAGAGAAAAGGAGTGTGGAGCTAGAGGTGAAGCTCGAGGGGATGAATCTTAAAAAGGCAGATGCAGAGAGCTTAAATCTCACAAAAGCTAATGAGATTGCCGACCTGAAGGTAGGTCTGGAGGCTTGTGAGAACAAGTGGTATAATGATGGCTTCGCTAACACGGAGAACTTTGTCGAGCCTGTCGTCCGCCAAGCCCAGAGGCATGGGTTCGGGGAGGGGTGGCTGGCCACCCTGTAGGCCATGGGGGTTCCTGAAGATTCTCCATTAAGGAACCCCGACCATATCCCCTTCTCAGATCCCGCTCCCCCTATCCAAAACCCCCTTAATGCCGATGAAGAAAAGTCTAGCAACATGAGGGAGCTAGTGTAGGAAATTGACTCCCACATGGAGTTAGTTGACTTGGAAGTCACCAGTAACCTCTGTGCTGGCAAACATCCCGAGGGCATTTAAATCCAACCTCCCACCACAGTTCAACAGACTGAAAACGTAGCTTCCTTCCCACCCACCGATCCTGCTGCCTAGCTTTTGAATCCAAGATCTGCCTTTTTACTTAGTTAATTTTTATTGCTCTTTATTTGGCTAGCCTATAGTCACTGGGCTGTGGTGATAGAACAATGATTTACCTTTATGCTTGGTTTATTTGATTAGCCTGATAGGTGTGATGACTGAACAGTGAGCTATTTTATAAATAACTACTACATGGTTACTGTTATGCTATGCCTTATTTATTTTTATTGATTATTATGAATGCCGAGGTATTCTGGTCAAGGCCGACTTCTATTTAGTGGTCGGGACCAGGCTAGAAAAGGTTTTCTAAAGCCTGCCATGTTGAGGAAAGGTTGGCACCAAGACTGTGTCTACTTGGCAATCATGAATGACTTAGATGTATACCGATGTACTTAATGAGAATGAATGCCAAACTTTAGCATTTAAGAAGCCCTAGCATTAGGTTCTTAGTTGCTATACGAAACATGAATGGACCGGGCCTTAGTCTCTAGGAACGCTTGTAATGTGGTTCCTAATTTGCGGGAAATCAAGATTAAACCAGGTAACAGGTTCTAACCTGAGTAAGCTATCAAAGAGTTTCCACTTGCCCCTTAAGCTGCTTTGAATAACTCAATATAATATTTCCACCTACCCGGTGATTGTGATTGAATTGAGAATCAGGTTCCCATCCTTAGAGTTAATTTGATATAAAGTTTTCACCTACCTGGTGATAAAAATTGACTCGGGGCAGGTTTTTATCCTTAGAATAATTTAGTGCAAGGTTTCCACCTGCTCGGTGATGAAAATTGAACTGAGGATAGGTTTCTGTCCTTAGAATAGTTTAGTGCAAGGTTTCCACCAATTCGGTGATGACAATCGAACCGGAGATAAGTTTCTGTCATTAGGATAATTTAGTGCAAGGTTTCCACCCACTTGGTATGAAAATCGAACCGAGGACAGGTTTCTGTCCTTAGAATAGTTTAACGTAAGGTTTCCGCTTGTTCGGTGATGAAAATCGAACCGGAGACAGGTTTCTGTCCTTACAATAATTTACCTTAACCCTCTTCGCATATATTGACCAGGGATAATGAGTTAGCAAAGATGGAATTATAAGTACAAATACACCTGCGTGGATAAACATCACTTTTGTATTAATTAACAATACGAACACATAACATTACACTCAATATGTACCCCCGTGTACTGATAATCAGTGGTGGAATTTCTTCAGATTGTGGGCATTCCATGGCCGGGGGAGAGGTCTCTCGTCCAAATCCTCCAAATAATACGCCCCTGCGCCTGCAATGGGGGTAACTCTATATACCCCTCCTAAGTTGGTGCTAACTTCCCTGCATTGACGTCCCATGTATTCCCCACTACCTTTCGAAGTACCAGATCTCCCGCTCTAAACTCCCTTTTTCCTCACGTCCTTGTTGTGTCTCCGGGCAAGTTTCTGTTGATATTTTGCCAGCCGTATAGTCGCTGATTCCCAGTGCTCTTCCAGCAGGTTCAACTGTTTCAGCATCAACTTTGAATTCTCGGCGAGGCCAAATCCTGAAATCTAGGCACTACATAAGTTCACCTCTGCTGGTATGACTGCTTCCGCTCCATATGTTAGGGAGAACAGGGTTTCTCCCGTGGACCTTCTCGGGTAGTTCGGTATGCCCATAGAACATTGGGCAATTCCTCTGCCCACCTGCCCTTAGCACCTTCTAACCTCCTCTTCAACCCATTCACAATGGCCTTGTTGGTGGCCTTGGCTTGGCCTTTGCTCTATGGATATACCGGGGTGGAATACCGATTTGTGATGCCAAGGCTGCCACAAAACTCGCGGAAAGCTTTGCTATCAAATTGCAACCCGTTGTCTGACACTAGGGATTCTAGTAAGCCGAATCTCATCACTATATTCCTCCATACAAACTTCTTAACATCCATATCCTGGATGTTTGCCAACGCCTCCACCTCTGCCCATTTGGTGAAGTAATCCACAGCTACTAGGACAAACCTCCGGTTTCTAGTTGCTTGAGGGAATGGACCAATGATATCTAGCCCCCACTATGCAAAGGGCCAAGGGCTACTAATGGGATTTAAGTTCCTTACAGGTTGGTGGATCATAGGGGCGTGCTTTTGACATTGGTCACATTTCCGTGCATACTCATTAGCATCCTTTTGCATTCGCGGCCACCAAAATCCCTAGGTCATTGCCTAGTGAACTAACAAACGTCCCCCACGTGGCTGCCGCACACCCCATCATATAGCTTGGCTAGGAGTTCCTCAATCTTGCTAGGGTGCAAGCATTATAGGTAAGGCCCGTCAAAAGATCTTCGATATAGCTTATGATTGGCAGACAACGAATACTGAGTAGTTGTCCAGCGTACTTTTTTTGCTTCCTTCTCATCAGCCGGCACTCGATCCTCGACTAAGAAGTTGATGATCGGGTCCATTGCCATCAATGAGACACCTACTCCTGCACTGATACTTGGTTCCACTACCAACTCCACTTTTATTAATTGAGGAATTTCCTCGGTTGATGATGACACCAATATGGCCAAAAAGTCGACGTGCCGGTTGTGCCCCCTGGCTACCTGAATCACTTTAACGTTCAGAAAGCGGTCCATAGTTTGTTTCACCAACTGTAAGTACTCCATCATCCGAGGATCCTTGGCCTCAAAACTTCCTTGCACCTAGTTGACCATTAACTGAGAGTCCGAGTAGACCTCTATTTCTCTGGCATCTAGATCTGAAACCACTCTCAATCCGGCTATTAGGGCCTTATACTCGGCTTCGTTGTTGGAGGCCTTAAAGCCCAACCTAAAGGAGTGTTCCAATTTTATTCCCTCTAGGGTGATGACTACGATCCCTGCCCCAGCTCCCAATGCTGTGGACACACTGTCCACAAATACCTTCCATGGGTATGCCTTATTTATTTTTATTGATTATTATGAATGCCGAGGTATTCTGGTCAAGGCCGACTTCTATTTAGTGGTCGGGACCAGGCTAGAAAAGGTTTTCTAAAGCCTGCCATGTTGAGGAAAGGTTGGCACCAAGACTGTGTCTACTTGGCAATCATGAATGACTTAGATGTATACCGATGTACTTAATGAGAATGAATGCCAAACTTTAGCATTTAAGAAGCCCTAGCATTAGGTTCTTAGTTGCTATACGAAACATGAATGGACCGGGCCTTAGTCTCTAGGAACGCTTGTAATGTGGTTCCTAATTTGCGGGAAATCAAGATTAAACCAGGTAACAGGTTCTAACCTGAGTAAGCTATCAAAGAGTTTCCACTTGCCCCTTAAGCTGCTTTGAATAACTCAATATAATATTTCCACCTACCCGGTGATTGTGATTGAATTGAGAATCAGGTTCCCATCCTTAGAGTTAATTTGATATAAAGTTTTCACCTACCTGGTGATAAAAATTGACTCGGGGCAGGTTTTTATCCTTAGAATAATTTAGTGCAAGGTTTCCACCTGCTCGGTGATGAAAATTGAACTGAGGATAGGTTTCTGTCCTTAGAATAGTTTAGTGCAAGGTTTCCACCAATTCGGTGATGACAATCGAACCGGAGATAAGTTTCTGTCATTAGGATAATTTAGTGCAAGGTTTCCACCCACTTGGTATGAAAATCGAACCGAGGACAGGTTTCTGTCCTTAGAATAGTTTAACGTAAGGTTTCCGCTTGTTCGGTGATGAAAATCGAACCGGAGACAGGTTTCTGTCCTTACAATAATTTACCTTAACCCTCTTCGCATATATTGACCAGGGATAATGAGTTAGCAAAGATGGAATTATAAGTACAAATACACCTGCGTGGATAAACATCACTTTTGTATTAATTAACAATACGAACACATAACATTACACTCAATATGTACCCCCGTGTACTGATAATCAGTGGTGGAATTTCTTCAGATTGTGGGCATTCCATGGCCGGGGGAGAGGTCTCTCGTCCAAATCCTCCAAATAATACGCCCCTGCGCCTGCAATGGGGGTAACTCTATATACCCCTCCTAAGTTGGTGCTAACTTCCCTGCATTGACGTCCCATGTATTCCCCACTACCTTTCGAAGTACCAGATCTCCCGCTCTAAACTCCCTTTTTCCTCACGTCCTTGTTGTGTCTCCGGGCAAGTTTCTGTTGATATTTTGCCAGCCGTATAGTCGCTGATTCCCAGTGCTCTTCCAGCAGGTTCAACTGTTTCAGCATCAACTTTGAATTCTCGGCGAGGCCAAATCCTGAAATCTAGGCACTACATAAGTTCACCTCTGCTGGTATGACTGCTTCCGCTCCATATGTTAGGGAGAACAGGGTTTCTCCCGTGGACCTTCTCGGGTAGTTCGGTATGCCCATAGAACATTGGGCAATTCCTCTGCCCACCTGCCCTTAGCACCTTCTAACCTCCTCTTCAACCCATTCACAATGGCCTTGTTGGTGGCCTTGGCTTGGCCTTTGCTCTATGGATATACCGGGGTGGAATACCGATTTGTGATGCCAAGGCTGCCACAAAACTCGCGGAAAGCTTTGCTATCAAATTGCAACCCGTTGTCTGACACTAGGGATTCTAGTAAGCCGAATCTCATCACTATATTCCTCCATACAAACTTCTTAACATCCATATCCTGGATGTTTGCCAACGCCTCCACCTCTGCCCATTTGGTGAAGTAATCCACAGCTACTAGGACAAACCTCCGGTTTCTAGTTGCTTGAGGGAATGGACCAATGATATCTAGCCCCCACTATGCAAAGGGCCAAGGGCTACTAATGGGATTTAAGTTCCTTACAGGTTGGTGGATCATAGGGGCGTGCTTTTGACATTGGTCACATTTCCGTGCATACTCATTAGCATCCTTTTGCATTCGCGGCCACCAAAATCCCTAGGTCATTGCCTAGTGAACTAACAAACGTCCCCCACGTGGCTGCCGCACACCCCATCATATAGCTTGGCTAGGAGTTCCTCAATCTTGCTAGGGTGCAAGCATTATAGGTAAGGCCCGTCAAAAGATCTTCGATATAGCTTATGATTGGCAGACAACGAATACTGAGTAGTTGTCCAGCGTACTTTTTTTGCTTCCTTCTCATCAGCCGGCACTCGATCCTCGACTAAGAAGTTGATGATCGGGTCCATTGCCATCAATGAGACACCTACTCCTGCACTGATACTTGGTTCCACTACCAACTCCACTTTTATTAATTGAGGAATTTCCTCGGTTGATGATGACACCAATATGGCCAAAAAGTCGACGTGCCGGTTGTGCCCCCTGGCTACCTGAATCACTTTAACGTTCAGAAAGCGGTCCATAGTTTGTTTCACCAACTGTAAGTACTCCATCATCCGAGGATCCTTGGCCTCAAAACTTCCTTGCACCTAGTTGACCATTAACTGAGAGTCCGAGTAGACCTCTATTTCTCTGGCATCTAGATCTGAAACCACTCTCAATCCGGCTATTAGGGCCTTATACTCGGCTTCGTTGTTGGAGGCCTTAAAGCCCAACCTAAAGGAGTGTTCCAATTTTATTCCCTCTAGGGTGATGACTACGATCCCTGCCCCAGCTCCCAATGCTGTGGACACACTGTCCACAAATACCTTCCATGGGATTACCTTTACAGGGCAAACCATCTCCTTCCCCCCGCTCGGGGAAAACTCTGCAACGAAATCAGCGAGGACTTGACCCTTCACCAAGCTTCTTGGCTTATACCTAATGTCAAAGGAGCCCAGCCGAGTTCCCTACTTAGCTATTTTTCCCATGAAGTCAGATCTCTTCAATAACAACTATAAGGGATACTCGATTAACATGTAAACGGTGTGAGCTTGAAAGTAATGGGATAACTTCTGTGTAGCATGCACTAGTGCTAACACTAACTTCTCTAAAGGCAAATACCTTGTCTCAACATTAACCAGGGTCTTACTAATGTAGTATACTGGCTGTTGCATCCCTCGGTCCCTCAGAAGCACAGCACTCACGACATTTTCTGACACCGAAAGATACATGAATAAATCTTCCCTGAGTTCTGGAGCTGTTAGCATAGGCGATTGCACCAAATATTCTTTCAACTCCTAGAAAGCCCTTTCACACTCCTCACTCCACTGGAATCCCTTCCACTTCTTCAAAAGCTGGTAGAATGGACGGCAACGGTCAGTGAACTTGGAAATAAACCGGTTAAAGGTATCTAACATGCCAATCAGTACTTGGACTTCCTTTGGATTGCTCGGTGGTTTGAGGCATTTCACTGCTTCAATCTGATCGGGGTTGACTTCAATTCCTCGGTTAGTGATCAAATACCCTAGGAACTTGCCAACCCCCACTCCGAAGGCACATTTATTGGCATTGAGGCGCAACTTGTGACGTCAAAGTACTTTGAACACCTCCTTAAGATCAGCAATATGTTGTATCTCCCATTTGCTTTTTACCACCATATCATCAATGTAAACCTCGACTGTGTGCCTGATCTTATCCCTGAACATTCTCGTCATCATCCATTGATATGTGGCCCCAGCATTCTTCAACCCAAACGGTATCATTGTATAATGATAGTTAGCGTCAGTTGAAATAAACGCTGTCTTCTTTTGATCCTCGGCAGTCAAAGCGATCTGATGATAACCCTAAAAAGCGTTCAGAAAACTCATCCTCGGGTGTTCATTGGTGGCGTCTACCAACTGATCAATCTTTGGCATGGGAAACGAATCCTTCGGACATGCTTGGTTTAGGTCAGTGAAGTCAACACAAACCCTCCATTTGCCATTTTTCTTTTTTACCACCACAGTATTCGCAAGTTATTCCGAAAAAAAAAATATATTTCTTTTATAGCCTTAGCTTCCTTCAATTTCTTAGCTTCTTGCCTAACAGCGTCAACGTGCTCCTAAGCCGACCTCTTTGGCTTCTGCTTCTTGGGAGGGTACAAGGGATCCACGTTGAGCTTGTGAACTATGAACTCGGGGTCCACCCTAGGAACCTCATATGGGCTCCAAGCGAACATGTCCACATTTTATACAAGAAACAGCAACATTTCTACCCTCTCTTTATCCTCTACACTTGCTCCAATCAAAAAACTCCTATCATCGTTCGTTAATATCTTTATTTTCACCAAGTACTCGGTACAGCTAGCCCCCGCTTCCTCTTAGGGCCCCTGTAATTGCTATAAGGGAGTTTCCTCGATTAGCTCCTTTTGCTTGATTCCTTGGTCAACTGCGATTACTAAGCACTGCTTGGCCACTTGTTAATTGCCCCTTACTATAGCAGTTCCCTGCTGTGTACGGAGAGAAAAAAGCAACCACTATAAATGTTACCATCACCTTCTTACCTCCCATATTGATAGGAAGTGAGATTTTCCCTTTTGGGATCATCATGCAGCCATCAAATCCCATTAAAGGCATATCATACTTGGTGAGATCTTCATTCTTCAGGCTGAGCCCTTTGACCAGGTCGAGATACATCACCTCAACACCACTCCCCTGATCTATCAACACTCTTTTTACTATGAAACCATTTATCCAGGCTACAACCACCAAGGCATCATCATGTGGTTGAATCGTTCCCTCCAAATCGTTATCATCGAAGGCTATGGGCTCTCGAGTGTACTTCAATTTCTTGTCGGAAGGTTGCTCACCCATGCTACTCTCCGTTGACACCAAAGCTAGCATCCCCCTCATCTTGGACACTTGAGAGCCCCTTGGGGCCGCATGGATGACTTCTATTACTCCTAATGGGGTTGGGAGGGATTCCCATGAGGCCGAGCACCCTACCCGGTTTCCTGATTCCTGGGGTCAATTACAAACTCTTTCAAATACCCCACCTTTACTAACTGCTCCAGATGATCTTTTAACACTCTACACTGTTTGGTGGTGTGCCCCTTATCCTTATGGTAAGTACAGTACAGATTCTGATTCCTCCTTGAAGGGTCAGCCCCCATCTTGTTCGGCCACCGAAAGTATGGCTCGTTCTTGATTCGATCCACAATCCTATGCACCGGCTCCTTAAAGGCTACATTCACTTCACCTATCTGTGACCTCGGCTCTTGAATCCTCAAATCCTTCCAGGGCCTAGACTGTAGACCGATATGCCGAGGATGATTTATGACCAGGGCCTTACCTTTGGTCTATATCCGGTCATCCTCTAACCGCTTATATTCTTTGTTAGGTTCTAAAGTTTAGGATTTTATGTATTTAGAACTCTAATGTGTATTGTTGGCAAACCGTGATCAAAACAATGTATTTAAAAGTGTTTAAGTCTAGCTCAAAGTTGTGATTTTATGTAAAGTTGGAATCGAGTTTAAAGCAGGAAGCATTGTGCCTTTCGGCCTGGCTTGATCGATTGAAAGACAGGCTCGATCGATTGAAGCTCGGGCAGAATGCTTTTCTACAGATTCGTCTAACTTAGCCCTAGTTGTTTTAAAACATTTTTAGGGTTTCTTATTTGTCCTAAGTATAAAAGGCAAACCCTAGCCACGTTTTAATGTTGCTCATATTTGCGGTTTGTGTAAATCTCTTGTGAGATCTAGAGGAGCTTTCCTTTACACAAACTTAAGGTTTTCAATGAGAAGATTTATCTACACCTTGATGATCAATTTAGTTGCTGCCATTGAAGTTTAAAGAAAACACAAGCGGGTGTGCTTGTAGCTGGTGGTGAATCCAAGAAAGAAGGAGTCTGTGGATTCGGAGCTTGCACGTGGTCGTGTCAGTAAGTTCTACTAGTT
>JAOXJQ010143136.1:0-12168 GCA_025762765.1 Quercus bicolor
TTCTTATGCTTGGTTTGGGGTATTAATTCTGCTTAAGAGAATCTCATGTGATCTTTGGAACTTAAAAATAAGAGTATAATTCATTAATTCTCGTCTGGATCCCGAAAATCTTCCTAATAATTTGGGAGATATCTTCTTGATCTTCATCTTCATTTGATATTTGGGCTAATGCTTTTAATAATTGCTTTCTTATATTCTTTCTTTGATTGAGCACTTAAAGGAAATGAATAGAAAAGGAGAACTGAACTCAAGATTCAAGGAGAGAAATGAATAAAAATGGAAAATATATATTCATTCTACTATTTCACACTAATGGCTTAAGCCTGTACAAGATTATATAGGGTTATAAATGAAATAAGTTGTTCATAAACAACTCAAGTTTGGTTCAATAAAAAGTGCGTTCTTATGTGTGTGTGTATATATATATTGTTGGAAAATTTTAATATTAATTAATTAAAATGAATTTATATGACAACATAAATGTAAAGATGTGCGAGTTAATATGAAAGGTAAGGTGTTAGTGAAAATGTTTAATCCCACATTGAAAAGGAGAGAGACGCTTTTATTCTTTTTAAATTATTCTTTTTAATTGTGGTGATTAATAGACTGATATGTATTGGAGCAATTTGTGGGCTACATACATTCATAATATTTTCCATTCATTGGTGAGTAAATAACCTTTTTATTATGGAAAATGAAGAGTCATTCACCCACTTAATGGATTGGCAGTTGGATCTATTTTTTCTTCAGAAACTTCTTATCTTATCCATTTAATTGTGTAACTCTAGCCCATCAGATTTATGTCCAATAATTAATCTTGTAACACCTACTACATCAGAATTATAGACCTAATAATCAGATTAATTTGGGTAATAATTTCGTGAGACCCATTAAGCTTATAAATAGACTCATTCAGACCCATCCAAGTTAACTGCAATATAACAGCGTTAACACACCAAAAAATCCAGCAATTGCAAGCATTCTTATACACTAAAAAATAGAGAGGTTCTTGGCAAAAGAATGGTGTTCTTTCTGGTGGAGCTTTGGGCTTGAACACTTTATGCAGAGGTTGTTCTAGCTATACGACATTTGTTGGGTTGTTGTATCTTAGGGTAGACAAGTCAGAGAAGGTCTGCACCGGTTACAAAGTTTAGCCAACCGAGGGCTTGAATCTCCTTAAAGAGAGCGAGTGTTGTGCTTCAGTCAAAATAGTGTTGTGTAATTTTTCTCTTCAAATTAATAATATTTAGAAGAGTTATCCAGTTTCTCTTTGTGTTATTTCCAATATTATTGTGTTTGCACCAACATATTTTTTTGAGAAACAAACACACATACACACAAGGAAGAAGGAAAGAGGTTCTAACACAAAGACACACCACAAACTCCACTCAAAAGCTATGGTAAGTTCGTTCATATTTGTTTATTTATTAAACAAGTCAAGAATAATCCTTAGTTTTAGGTTTGTTTAATAAACGAGCTGAGTGTAAGCAAAAAAATAAATGTTAACGAACAAGCTTATGAACATTAGGGTTCAATACAAAAAAAGTCGAGCCTATGCTTGTTTATTAGTTTGGTAAAATAAGTTTGATATGAGCTTGACAAAAAAAACACATATCTTACTAAGACTTTAATTAATTGGGAGTTGAGACCAATTGTCCAAAACAAATGAGCTTGGTATGAGTTTGATGATGTACTTTTGTTGGATCTCAAGTACAGAAGTTTATTATATTGCTCAAGCTAGGCTTGACTAATGAATCAAGTCAAGCTGAACCAAACTCAAGATTTTATACTTTTTGACAAGGTCAAGCTCTACATTATTTGTAAGCTTGATTCGAGCTCGAGCCGAGTTTGAACATTTTACTTTTGTTGTCAAGCCGAACTCAAACATTCATTATTCAATAAAACTTGGCTTGTTTATAGCAAGTTAATGAGCTCAATTACATTGACCTAAGGAATGCTTTGTTCTAACAAATTCAAAATAGAGAATTTTTTTTATAATGATTTTTAACTACAATACGAGTCAATTTGGCCCCCCCAAAAAAATCCTCATTTTGGCATGAGAAATATTCATCTTTTCTCATTCCCATCGTTCACATTAATTCTTTATGAATGAAATTCTATTGTATTTGACTAAAAGAAATGGCCAATCCAAAACAAATGAGCTTGATATGAGTTTGATGATGTACTCTTGTTGGATCTCAAGCATAGAAGTTTATTATATTGCTCAAGCTAGGCTTGACTAATGAATCAAGTCAAGCTGAGCCAAACTCAAGATTTTATACTTTTTGACAAGGTCAAGCTCTACATTATTTGTAAGCTTGATTCGAGCTCGAGCCGAGTTTGAACATTTTACTTTTGTTGTCAAGCCGAACTCAAACATTCATTATTCAATAAAACTTGGCTTGTTTATAGCAAGTTAATGAGCTCAATTACATTGACCTAAGGAATGCTTTGTTCTAACAAATTCAAAATAGAGAATTTTTTTTATAATGATTTTTAACTACAATACGAGTCAATTTGGCCCCCCCAAAAAAATCCTCATTTTGGCATGAGAAATATTCATCTTTTCTCATTCCCATCGTTCACATTAATTCTTTATGAATGAAATTCTATTGTATTTGACTAAAAGAAATGGCCAAAACATGGATATTCATATCCACATGTGAATGCTATAGAGACTCTAGAGGGACAATATAGACAAAGGCATAAAAGTACCATATTTTGTTGTTAAAAGCCTTGTGATTCAATAGATACTTTCTGGTATTTTTCAAGAAAGACATTGTTCAAATCTCCTATCCTTTGTTAGTAAATGATTTTTGTTTTTGTTTTTAAACATGCTTAACTACCGGTGGTGGATTCATGTGAAAATATTGAAATCCAATCTTGAGTTGATATCTAAACAAGAAGCGAATTCAAGTGTGGGAAGGGATGTGTTTGTAGGTAGGAAAAAACACCAAAAGCACACTCACATCCGACCATCCATCGTTGTTCAAATTTTTCATTGTTGATATAGAAATATCTATTTTTGCATCACTATCCCAGCTTATACATATCATTCTTTTCTATTATTTTATTTCTCTCCAGCTATTCCTTGCTTCTCTCTCTCTCTCTCTCTCTCTCTCTCTCTCTCTGAAAGCTCTCTCTTGTTGAGCTTGGGTGTCTGAACCAGCGAATCAATGCCTTCACGGTGGCAGCGAGATTGGATAATGACTCAAATGTGAGTCTCTCTCTCTCACAGTGACTTGACGGCACCCAGGGCGTAGCCTGGAATAATTACTTGGGGGCGCCGGGTTGTAATAGAGATATACTAAATATAATTCATAAGTCTATTGGATACAAAATTATCAACTTTCATATATCATCATATACTTGAACATTAATAAACATAAAAAACTGTCTAGTTCAATGTAGACAGGAAATTCATATATTTGTTTATGTGATCTTGGATCACGATCTATCCCTTTAGATTCAATTCTTGAACATTTGAAGGGACACTCATTAGGCATTGAAGTATCAACATTTGTTTCTACAGAAGTCCTAACATTTGTTTCTATAGAAGTCCTAAGTTCTGAATGACTAATATCTTTTTTCTTAAAGAATGCATCAATTGTTTGTCGTTTGCTCATTATTTGACACCTAATTTCAATCCTAAAAAAAAAAATCAATTCAACAAATGATAAACTAACTTGGGAGAGAGAGATAATAAATTATCATATAAAATTCATTCTTACATGAATTATAATATAAATACACCTATAGTTAAGTAATGACCTTTTAGGATAAAAAAACTAAATAAACAAATCAATCAAAAGTATAAACAAACAACATAAACCAAATAAATTTACGACACCCACTACCATGTATAATGTAATGACTGAAAACCAAATACGGACACACAGCCCTCACCCCAATGCAAGCCCCACCTGACCCCCACTCAAGGGACAAACAACACAAAAGCCAAAACTCAAAAGGCTGGTCTCAGAGTCAATGGATCAAATAATAAAGAATACAATAACAATAAACACAAAAAGAAAAAAGAGAAAGTCAAATAAGTATAAATTGTTTTGCTGGCAAAAGGAAATCACATGCACATATTTGATATTTCTATTCTACTATCAGTATTTAGTTCCAAAAAAAGTTCAGTTGTAGAGAAAAAGAGGGAGAAGTCAAGTAAAGAACTGAGATGAGAATGAATGAATGAGATACCTTGAGAAATTGAGGTGAGGGCTTGAGTTGAGGTTGAGGCAATGAAGGCTAGTTTAGCAGGCTAGTGGAGGCAGCGGTGTCATGGTGAGCCGGCGGGCAGATTGTTTCTGAGGCAAAGGCGTGAGCATGACACTATTGGAGGCGTGAACTGAGAAGGTAAAAAACTAAGGCAGAGGCGTGAGGATTGAAGTCTGAAGATTGTTCTCTCTTTTAGATTGTTCGGACGGTGAGGATTGTTCTCTCTTTTTCAGACGGTGAAGATGCATTTTGTTTGTGTTTAATTAGGTATTTTAGATTTTGGATTTGGGCTGGGCTGGAAGTGTCTATGGTTTAGAAAAGAATAACTTTGTTTGCTTAAGGAATTGGGGCTGGCTGTTGGGACTGGATGTGGGCCAAGTTTTTTGCTTAATTTGAAGTTGTATTGGACTAGATTGTTGAGAATAATATGGGGGGCGCTGGATCTTAACTTTTGGGGGGCCCATGTAATTTTTTTACATACACTAGTGGAATTTTGAAAATTTTTGGGGGTGGCCAAGGAGCCAAGTGGCTCCGCCCCTAACGGTACCTCTCTCTAACCAGTGTAAGCATGGCTTTGTCATGAATCTTGTCGATTTGAGCTTGGATTTCAATGATTTTAGGGTTGGCTTGTGGTGGTGTTGGGTTTTTTTATTGAGTTTAGACTATAGTTGATTTGAGCTGGGTTTAGATTGCGGTGGTGCTCGGTTTTTCATTGAGTTCAGATTTGAGATTTGTGATGGAAGCGGTTCTTTGCTCAGTTCTTGTGGTGGCGGTGGGTTTTTGTTGTTGTTGGTGTGTGATGATATTATTATATTAATGTGATGAATTGCAAAATAAAGAATGAGAAGTTGGGTGTGTAAAGTGACATTTTGTGATACAAAATACATTTTTTTTCATGCATAAGCTGATTGGAATGATCTAAGACTTAAAAGTTTCACATTTCTATTTTGGAGTAACTATACTCTTATTCCTTAAAGTTTGGGGAAATGTCTTTAAACCCCAAACCACGCTCCCCTCCTTTAAGGATTGAAGAAAATAATATGCTCCCATTTCGTTAATATTAGTAACATAATATTCTAATTTTTAAAATATTTTCTTGACCAAAGTTTAAGCATGATTAATAATAAAACTGATAATTTTATAATAAAAATGCAAAATTTATCAAGTACCAAAATACTCACAATGACAAATCTCTCAACAACCCATTAAAAAAAAGAAAAAAGGAAGAAGCAAAAGTCATACTGAATATTTTAAAATACTCTTCAATTAAAATAATTGGCTTTAGAACAGGGAAGTGAATAAGAAATAAAGAAAAGTTAATTATTCTTTCTTTTTGGGAGGGTAATTTTGGAAACATTTGCTTAATCAAAGGATAGTTTAGTACACAACATTTTTGACATCAAGTTAACAAGGTTTGGTCAAACTAATGTCAAGGGGAAGTTTTTTTTTTCCCCCTTCAAATTGGAGTATAATTACCCATTTTATTTTTAAAGTTAGAATTGATTGGAAAATTTTATTTGATAGTTAGAATATTCGCATCAACTTGAGCAAGTTTTTATTTATTTATTTTATTTTAGCATAAGCACCTACTTTTTATTTATTTTTTATTTTTTTATTTAAGACACTTTTACTTTTCAAAACAACCCACATCAAATTATCTATTTTACATTATATTTGATTAAAATATCAATTTTTCTTAAATTTTTTCTATTTTTTCCATACACAACAACTACCATTCTTTCTCTTCATTTATTATTGGGACATGTAAAAAATAAAAATGGAAAATAAATAGTATCTGTGTAAATTCTATTTTGCATGACTTGAGTGAATTTTGGGATTGGTGGGTTAAAATCCGATATTTTTCTATTACACAAGAACTCTCATTAGAGCATTAGTATCAAACATTCTAAAACAATTCTATTTTAACATACTAGAAAGTTATTTTATCTATTTTAACATAAAATTTAACATTATACCTTATATTTCATCCCTTAGAGCACCCACAGCAGATGTGCCAAATGCCAAATATTTGGCACATTTGGCACACCAAACACAAAAAACACCTCCCATCAGATGTTCTATATGTGCCAAATTTTTACCATTTGTGTCCGTACCATTGCAAATTTGCAATGGTACGGACACAAATGCCAAACCGAAAAATACTATTTTATTCGACTTTTCTCTCTCCTCTCATTTCTTTATTTGATTTTTCCTCTCTCTTCTCAGAATCTGTCTCTCTCTCCCAAGTTCCCAACCTGTGTTCTTTCGCTTCTCACAATCGGACTCAAGCAAGAAGAAGGCGATGGCAGCGGCCAAGAGAGGAGGAAAGGCAGCCACGACTTCGTTGAAATCGGCGGCGGCGGCCGTGACGTTGGATTCATCGATGGTGGTAGATGGGTTTGTTGGGTTTGCCATGGTGGTGATCGATGGTGGTAGATGGGTTTGTTGGGTTTGGTAGATGGGTTTGTTGGGTTTGCCATGGTGGTGAATCTCTCTCTTCGGTTCAACGATGGTGGTAGATGGGTTTTAACAGCGGCCAGTGGTTGGTGGATTTGGTGGTCGAAGGTGGTGCTTGGCGGTGTGAGCTTGAAAGTGGGTTTAGTCGGTGATAGGTTTGGGTTTGGCAGGTGATCTCACCCTGAGGCCGCCGTCGATCTCACCCTCTTCCCTCTCCTCTCTGTCTGCCTTTCACTCTGCCTCTCTTTGGTTGTGGGTTTTTTTTTTTTTTTTTTTGCTGCAATTTGGGTTGATCTAATATTGGTGAGTAATTGTGGTGGTTGGTTTGCAGTAGAGGTGTTGTTGTGGCAGTGGATATTGGTGGTTGGTGGTTGTGCCGTTGATGTTGTTGCTGTTGTTGATGATAATAGGGGAGGAGATAATATATTATTTTAATGTGTAGTAATATTATTTTAATGTATAGAATTGAATGATAAAATATCTGATAAATGAGATGTTATAAAATAATGTAGTAAAATAATAAAGTAAGCCTTTAATGTGACAAAATGACATTTTTTTTTTGTCACATCTGATGTGGATGCACTTATGGTAACACATCACCCATTAATATAAGCTAAAGTAACACCCACAATCTATTCATAAAAGTTAGTAAAGGGGAGAGAGAAATTATTAAATATTCAAATCAGGTTATCTCTAAAAGGGTTTATGGTACTCTGGGAATACACAATAATTTTCCCTCCAAAAGGAGATTCCGCTGTACCGAGCTACAATCCTCATGAGGAAAAGTCTTTTTAAAATGAAAAACCCTGTTAATTCGATCATTTCAGCTCAATCTTTACCCACCTCCTTGTCTGAACTCTGAAGAGTGTTGCTCGTCGATCGTTCTTTCTCTTCACCCATCACAGCCGGCAAACCGTACACCCGTCACCGGTAGTGACTTTGTTGAGCAAATGGTGTTTTTGCTTTTATTTTTATATATATTTTTATGGCTTTCGTATTTTCTCGCTTTTGGGTAAAAAATATTTCAGATTTGGGAAGTTACTTTGTGTTTGAAGTGTGTAGGTGTTTTGTGTCCATTTGGGCTTCTGAAATTCAGATCTAGAAGAAAACTATCTTTTTTTTGGGTCAGTTCTCTCTATTGCCACGTGTTTGTTGAAGTTAGCTCTTAACTTTATATTGTGCTTTCATCTTGGCTCCTGTATTTAATCTGTACAAATATCCTTCGTTTAGATCTTCTCTACTATTTGCGTATAAATTGCAATGGCATTTTTGACCAATCAAGCAGTGTCATCTTCCTCTTCTTCTTTCACCCATCACCAGTATGATGTCTTCTTGAATTTTAGAGGCGAAGATACCCGTGGTTTTACAGGTCACTTATATCAAGCCTTGTGTGAAAAAGGTTATAACACTTTTATTCATAATGGCCTCCTAAAGGAAGAAGAAATTTCTCCAGAACTTCTCAAAGTCATCGATGACTCAACAATTTTGATAATTGTATTATCTGAGAACTATAAATTTTTCAGTTGGTACTTGGATGGACTTGTCAAGATTATTGAGTGCGGGAAGAATGATCAGGTGGTATTACCAATTTTTTACAAAGTAGATCCTCAGACGTGCCAAAACAAAAGGGAAAGTTTGGGGAAGTATTGGCTAAACATGAAATAAAATTCAGGGATATTGAAAAGCTGCAAAGATGGAATGCTCTGAGAAAAGCAGCCGATATTCCTGGTTTGTTTTGCCGGGAGGACGAGTATGTATTTAAAGACTATTCTTGTGCTTTTATGATTTTTTAATGGTTTGTTATGACCTCAAAATTTACTGTTTAACAACCGCCACTAATTTTTTAGGGTTTTTCTTATTTATTTATTTTGGGTAGGGAACATGAGAGTATTATTATTATTATTTTTCTCAAATATATCGTCTAACAAGGTAGTTTTTTCTTTTTCTTTTTTCTAAATTTTTTTAAAATTATTATTATTATTTTGATAAGTAACGATAAATTTTATTGAAAGAAAATAAACCCAATTACACCGGGGGTGTACTTAGGAAGGAATACAGTCAAGACCTCGAATTACAATGTTCCAACATATCTAAGAAAGTGAAACAGGGAATAGAAAATAAAAAAGGATTTAATGTGAAGGATATACAGTTCTTATTTCTCAAAATTCCTATTTCCTAGCATTCTGTTCCCTCCAAACTCCAAAGGCACCACATGATGCAAGGCGGCACAACCCTCCAAAAAGCTATGTTATGATGTCTGCCAAAGGCACCCTACCATGCAGCAAACATATTGGTGACCCTCAGCGGCACAACCCATTGGAGTCCAAACAAGCAACACACCATCGTCCACATCTCATAGGCAATAGAGAAGAAGAAGATCTACTGATTCCCTACTCCTTTTACACATAGAACACCAATCCAACATGATAATCTCTTTTTTCCAGGGGTTATCTATAGTTAAAATCTTCATTAAGGCAACTGTCCAAGAAAAGAAGGCAACCTTAGGAGGAACCTTTGAACACCACAACACCTTCCAAGGGAACACCATATCATTAGGTGATATTGACAATAAGGCATGATAATATCTTCGCACCTCAAAACCTTGATTCCTGGTTGGTTTCGAACAAAGATTATCAAAGGTAGAAAATCTAAAATCAAATCGTCTAACTACCTTATTGTCTAATAAGGAAGTTAGCTACAGGTCAATGGTAGAAATAGAATAATTTAACATCATATTATCTTACCAATTAATGAGGCTTTTTCCCCATATGTTATTTAGAAAATTTTCATAAATTTACTTAATAATTCCGTTCAAGTATGAGAAGTGGGGTTTTGTATCCTTGCTAATTGGGATTTCCATGCAATTACATGACTCTTACCTTAATTAACAATACTTTGGATGTAATGCACAAATTTAACTTTTTGAATTTAGTTCATCTTTTATTATTTTCTAATCTAACTCGTTGCATGTTTTTGATGCTTTGTAATTGGCAGTTGCACTGAGTACAAAGTTATTCAAGGAATTCTTGAATTTATTGGAAGAACTATAGCAAAACAGATGCCATTATTTTCTGCTAAATACCTTGTTGGAATAGATTCTAATGTAGAGGCCATAAAATTGTTTTTAGATATTGAGTCAAATGATGTTCACATGGTAGTGATCTATGGCTCTGCTGGAGTAGGTAAAACAACAATCGCAAAGGCTGTTTATAACAACATTTTCAACCATTTTGAACAAAGCAGCTTTCTTGAAATGTTAGCAAAAAGTCACAGACAAATGGTGGGATCCAACTTCAAGAGACACTCCTATTTGAGATCTTAGGAGATAGCAACTTAAAGATTCACACTGTGCCTAAGGAATCACTATGATAAAGAAAGTTCTTTTCCATAGAAGGATTCTTTTAATTCTGGATGATGTAGATAAATTGGATCAAATAGAAAAATTGCTTGGAAAATGTGATTGGTTTGCTTCTGGAACTAGAATCATTATAACAACAAGAGACAAATACTTGTTGGATTCTCTTGTCAATGTTGATTTAAGCTATAAGATTAAGGAATTAGATGACTGTAGAGCTCTTGAACTCTTTAGTTGGCATGCCTTCCTAAGACACACACCCAAGGAAGATTATTTGGAACTTTCAAAACAAGTTATAGTTTATGCTAAAGGCCATCCATTAGCTCTAACAATAATGGGTATTAGTTTTTGTGGAAGAACTAAACAAGAATGGGAAAATGCCTTGGATAAGTATAAAAGGATTCCTAAACTAGAAATTCAAGAAATATTGAAATTAAGTTATGAAGGATTGGATACAAATGAACAGGAGATTTTCCTCCGGGTCGCATGGTCCTTGAATGGAATGAAGAAGGTTATTGTTGAAGATATACTCAAAACTGTAGGTTTAGATATTGTTGATGGTATTAAAAAACTTATTGATAAATGTCTCATTACTGTTGATCAATTTGGCACATTGTGGATGCATGACCTTTTACAACAAATGGGTCAAGAAATTGTTCGACAAAAATCAACACAAATGCTCAAGGATTGTAGTAGGTTATAAGTAAGTTCTCCTCATTTAACTTTTTTATTTTCTTTTTCTTTTTGTTGGACAAATGTCATGATTTTTTTTTTCTTTAGTATGTAATAAAATTTAAGTTATCAGTATGGCTTTGAGATTAGGATTACTTATACATTTTGGTGAATTTTATTGTTCAGTATGATTCACTTAATGCTTTGTCTAACTAGGAGTTAAAACAGATGGGAAGGATAATGTTGCACTGGCCTAAGCCGAAAGTGGTGAAATTTAATAGAATGAGAAATCCCAAGAAAATCTCCAATGATATTGGTTCCTTATTCTTTAGAACATTTGAATCTAAGTGAAAATAATTTTGTTTGCCTTCCGAAAAGCATCATTCAACTAGAGATTTGAAAAACATGATGTTGAATTATAGTACAAGATGAATATTGCCAAAGTTTTCATTGAATATTAAATAAATTAATGTTGTGGAACCATCACTCTATCTTGGGATTAATGATAGAAAGTTAAAGGTTTTAGACCTCGTTTGGGAGGAGAGAATGAAATGGAATGGAATGGAAAGGAATGAAAAGAATAATTTTAAAATATTCTTTCCTTTATTTGTTTGGGAGTTTTAATGGAGGGAATGGAAAGTTCATTCCCTTATTTGGGAGTTTAAGGCTTCGTTTGGAAGTTTATAAGGGAATTGAATGAAATTATTATAAGGGAATGGAAAGGAATGGAATGTATTTAAGTAAGGGAAAGGAATGGAATGGAATTAAGTAACATTGATTGGATGTTTTAAAATTAAGGAATGGAAAGGAATGAAAATGAATGAAATGTAAATAATCTTGTTTGGGAGTAACATGGAGAGAATGGAATTGAATTATTTTATGACAATATTACTATTAGACCCCTATTTTAAAATAAAAGGGCTGAATATATAAGGATATTTTGAGAATTTTAGTAAAAAAATCATTAAATCTAATTTCATTCCCTCTCATTCCCTCTCATTCTTCTTAATTTCGGGGGGGAATGAAAATTTGAAATTTTAAGGGAATAGAGAGGAATAAGTGTTCCCTCCTACTCATTCCATTTTCTCCTATTTAAACTCCCAAATAAGGGAATGGACTTTCTATTCCCTCCATTAAAACTCCCAAATAAGGGAATGAAAGAATATTCTAAAATTATTCTTTTCATTCCTTTCCATTCCATTACATTCCTTCCTCCCAAACGAGGCCTAAGTGGGAGGGAATGGAATAGGTAGGAGGGAATACTCATTTCTCTCTATTCCCTTAAAATCTCAAATTTTCATTCCCCCCAAAAATTGGGAGGAATGGGAGGGAATCAAATTAGATTTAATGAATTTTTTTACTAAAACTCCCAAAATACCCTTATATATATTCAACCATTTATTTTAAAATAGGGGTCTAATAGTAATATTGTCATAAAATGATTCCATTTCATTCCCTCC
>JAOXJQ010143173.1:0-12165 GCA_025762765.1 Quercus bicolor
AACTAATAAATCTATAAACTGAGAAGTTTAAATTTATAATTGATGCATATGTATATTGCACACATTCTAATACTCATTTTTCTTAATAACAACAATTAGTTCTTTTGTAAGATAATAAACATAATTCTTATTTGATTTGTAAATTATGGGAAAGTCAATTATAATGTTTGTGTATTTGTTTTGGTTGATAATGTTAATACTATATGGATGCTTATTTAAAAATATTTACTTTTTTTTTATCCTTATACTCCGCCCCCTAGCTTGAAATCCTAGGTCCATCTTTGATTTTTTTTTTTTTATAAAATATTTATAAAAATAATTCCTAAACCAATACCCTTAGGGCATTCTTTAACATTTCCCTTGCTTTATTTAGTGCATGAAGAGCTTCCTTTATTTTAGTAGTCTTTTATATATTTGAACTTTTGTAGCACATGAAGAGCTTCCTCAAGAAAGAATGCTAGATGCTGAAAGGACTCAAGAAAGAATGCTAACTGCTGAAAGGAAGAAGAAAAGAATGTTAACTACTGAAAGGAAGAAGAAAGGAGGACTGTCAAAATGGGAGAGTAGGTTGAACCAAATATTGAAGTTAATAAAGCAAAGTTAATGTTGGCTACTAAGACATTAAAGTTTGATAAAAATAAAAAATAAAAACTTGATTTTCTAAAGTATAAGGGTGTAGGGTTAAGGGTCCAGAATCATGCATTGGGCCTTGGGCTTTATCCAAGGACGTTGGGTGATCCGAGGAGGAACAAATAGTTATTAGAAATTCCAATTTAAAGTCTCACGAATAAGGAACGAATGGATGGTGGTCCAAGGAGGAACTCCTCCTCAGGTATGATGAATGCAGCTCAAGTATGTACTCTAGCAATTAGAGTGACCCTCCAAGAAGCTCCAATGACAGGGACATGCCTCATAAACATACGAGAAAGAAGGAAACCCAAAAATATCTAAGGGAAAGCTGCCACCACCACATTAAATGCACTCCAGCTACTTTTCTGGCCGCATTTATGTGGAGAAGACCTCTGAACAATAATACCTTGACTACCACAACTCATAGAGAACCAAAAAGGGTGTCTGATGGGACATGTACTCTAGTAAGTGCTCAGATGATCAACAAGTGTAGGATGAAGATAGTCCAAAGAGTGATATATAAGGTGAAAGACCCTCCATGAGAAAGAGATCGAAAAATAGAGAGAAAGAGAACACTGTAACAATCTAAATTATTCTTGTATTCAATTGTAACCAATTTATATAAGTTGAACCTCCTCGGACGGTGAAGTGATTCAGTTTTACCTTTCTTTATTCTTGCCTGATCATCCTCCAAACTCATACTAGCCGTTGTCAAATTCATTATACTTCGACTCACTCTCTACAAATTTATTGTATTGGGCTTATTGAGCCAAGATCCCATATATTTTAGGCTTGGGATATAAACCGTGTCCCTACAATTGGCGCCGTCTGTGGGAAGAACTTGTGTAATAGTGAAAACAACGGTGAACTATGGTAGGTTCAGGTCCACACCAGGCAGAATCCATAGCATCCCAACATGAAAATCCTTTCGCCAACCTTGAGCGTAGGAGAGATTAAGAAGGCAGCGTGCACACTACGCATACAAGCAAAAGCCATTCTCGAATTGGGAGTCACGTCTCTCAAGAGCAACATAATAAAGCTATGAAAAGGGAGATCGACCATCTAAAGAAGAAGTTATGCTATGCACAATGAAGACGAACTCCCACCCCATCTGATTCTTCTTCTGACGATGAGAAGGATAGCAGTTATCGACAGAAATGAAGGACTCCTCCTAGTGAATCCTTCTCATATGAAGAGGAGCACCACCGTGAACGCAGATGCAAGAGCCCAACTCGCAGAGGATTGGGAAACGACGCTATGAGCAAAGTTTTGAACCAGATTTCCAAGTCACCTTTCACGCATAGGATTGAAGGGGCAACTCTTCCTCAGCATTTCCATCAGCTAACATTCACCATCTATAATAGGCGAACGGACTTGGTGGAGCATGTGAGCCATTTCAATCAGAGAATGGTCGTCTATTCTAAGGACGAAGCCTTGATGTGTAAGGTGTTCTCATCCAGTCTAGGACCCGTGGCAATGAGATGGTTCGACGGCCTAAGGGCAGATTCCATAGGTTCCTTCAAGGAACTCACTCGAGCATTTGGCTCTCGTTTTATTACATGTATCAGGGCCCCTCGGCCCTTAGACTCCCTACTGTCTTTATCCATGCGAGAAGGGGAGATCCTGAAAGCATACTCGGACAGGTACTGGGAGACGTATAATGAGATAGATGGTGACTTTGATGACGTCGCCACTAGTACTTTTAAGAATGGCCTCCCAACCGAGCATGATTTAAGGAAATCCTTAACAGGAAAGCCTATCACTAGCCTGCACCAACTCATGGACCGAATTGACAAGTATAAAAGGGTTGAGGAAGACCAACAACTGGGTAAAGGAAAAGCTAAGGTTATCCCTCAGGAGAGGAGGGATTTCAGGTCAGACCGATTCAATAACAATAGACCTCGGAGAGATTTTGCTGGGCAATCGGGGTCTACCAACACCCAGACTGTTAATGCAGTATTCTGAGAACTAGTGCATCAGGTTCTAGAGAAGATTAAGAACGAGCTGTTCTTCAAATGGCTGAACAAGATGGCTGGAAACCCCATGAGATGCAACCAGAATCTTTATTGCCAATATCATTAGGACCAGGGGCACACTACAGAAGATTGTAGGAATTTGTGGAACCATTTGGACCAGTTGGTCTGAGAAGGGAAGTTGAAGCAGTTGCTGCACCAATCCAATGGTCAAGCGGAGCAGACAGGTTCGGATCCCCAGAGAGATGCTTCCTCAAGACCTCCTTCGGGAACGATCAATGTCATCTTCGCTGTCCCTGGTAGGACCGATTCTTGTCCTTCTAGAGTGATGTATATGGCTCGGCTATCCACCGAAGATAGCATTTCAAAGCCAAAAAAAGCCAGAATAGAGGCCCCACTAGTTCTGGGCTTCTTGGCCGACGATAAGATTGGAACTATCCAACCCCATGACGATACTTTGGTGGTCACACTCAGGATAGGGGGTATGATGTGAATAGAGTGTTGGTAGATCAGGGAAGTGCTGTCGAGATAATGTATCCCGACCTGTACAAGGGGCTGAATTTGAAACCCGATGACCTAACAGCGTACGATTCCCCTCTACTAAGTTTCAAGGGGAAGACTGTTACTCCAAAAGATCATATTAGACTGCCCATACAGACTGGTTCGGACGTGGTGTTGACTTCATTGTAGTGGACGCCTATTCACCTTACACGGCTATTGTGGCTAGACCTTGGTTTCATTCCTTAGAGGTCGTCTCTTCTACCCTGCACCAGGAAGTAAAATATCCATCTGATGGCCAAGTTAAAGTGATTGTGGGGAATCAGTCCATGGCTAGGCAATGCATGGTAGCTGCCATCTTACATCGTCCCAATGCTAAGTCTTCGGCCTCTGCTGAAAGGGGCTTATAGCAATTAAAAACTCCGATATTGCCCAATAATGGATCAACCGAGGAAGCGAAGTGCGAAGATTTAGAAAAGGTCATTGTTGGCAATGATCCGGAGAAGTTCTTCCAAGTCGGCTCCCAGCTACCTCCCTAAAAGAGAGAAAAGCTAATTGAGTTCCTTAGAAAAAATGTGGATGTATTCGCGTGGAGTACTTATGAAACTTCGGGGGTAGACCCAAACTTCATTTGCCACCATTTGAATGTCAATCCATCTATTACCCCCAAAAAACAACCTCCTCGGCACTCATCTAGAGATCATTCTAATGCTGTCAAAGATGAGGTGACAAAGCTTAAGCAGACAGGGGCTATCAAGGAAGTTTTCTACCTTGAGTGGCTGGCCAATACTGTGGTAATAAAGAAAAGAATGGGAAATAGTGAGTATGTGTGGATTTCACGGATTTAAACAAAGCTTGCCCAAAAGATCCCTTCCCTATGCCTCGAATAAACCAGCTAGTGGATGCCACTGTTGGCCATCCTCGGATGAGTTTCTTAGATGCCTTTCAAGGATACCATCAAACACCACTAGCCCTGAATGATTAGGAGAAAACAGCCTTTGTCACTCCCACTTGAAACTACCATTACAAAATAATGCCCTTTGGCTTGAAAAATGCGAGATTCACCTACCAAAGGATGATGACTAAGATGTTTGAATCGCAATTGGGCAAGAGTATTGAGATATATATAAACGACATGGTGGTGAAGAGCAAGGTGTTGGCTGAGCATGTGGAAGACCTTGGAAACATTTTTGAAATTCTGAGGAAACACAAGCTACGCCTTATCGCTTCCAAGTGCTCTTTTGGTGTGGGATTAGGCAAGTTTCTAGGCTATATGGTGACTCACCGAGGGATCAAGGTTAATCTCGACCAGATTAAGGCAATAAACAATCTACAACCACCTCGAAATCCAAAGGAAGTTCAAAAACTAACCGGAATGACTGCTGCCTTGAACTGATTTATCTCCCGATCCGCAGATAGATGCAGACACTTCTTCCTATTGATGAATAAATGGAAGGGATTTGAGTGGACCGAGGAATGCGCTTTAGCCTTCCAACAGCTTAAGAAATATCTCTCTCATCCACCTATCATGTCCAGCCCTAAGGTTGACAAAATTCTATTTGCTTACATTGTTGTGGCTCCTCATGTCGTGAATTTAGTGTTGATACGAGTTGACAGTGTCATACAACGGCCAGTTTACTACGTGAGCAAGTCACTACATGAGGCCGAGGTTCGTTACCTACCATTGGAGAAAGCCATCCTGGCAGTAGTGAATGGTATGCAAAAGCTTCCGCATTACTTCCAAGCACACACAATTGTCGTCTTAACTCAACTTCCACTCAAGGCTATACTTCGAAATGCTGACTACACAGGGAGAATTGCTAAATGGGGCACAATTCTAGGGGCTTTTGACATCAAATACATGCCTCGTACCTTTGTCAAGGGCCAAGTCCTTGCGGACCTGGTGTCCGAGTTCGCGAAATTCACGTTAGAAGAAATAGCAACGACGCAGAACATGGATGGAAAATCGATTGGCACAATCTCCCTGCAAGAACCTTTATTCTGGAAGGTATACGTTGATGGTGCGGCAAATCAAAGGGGTTCTAGAATGGAACTAGTCCTAGTCTCACTTGAAAAGTTCATCATCGAGAAATCATTAAGATTGGGCTTTTCAGCCACAAATAATGAGGTTGAATATGAAGCTTTGCTGGAAGGAATGTCCATGGTTCAAAGAATGGGAGTAAAGGCAGTGAAGATGTTCTCGGACTCGAGGCTAGTCGCTGGACAGGTGAAGGGCGAACTAGAAGCAAGAGATGAGAGAATGCAAAGGTATTTAAGTCAGGTTAGGCATTTGCAATCAGGATTTGAATCCTTCAACCTATTGCATGTCCCTAGGAGTGGAAATACACACGCCGATTCCCTAGCCACGCTTGTAACCTCCTCGGCAAAGAGCTTACCTCGGGTTATCCTTATAGAAGATTTGTGCAAACCCACAGAGGTAAAGGGAAAAGTGGTTCATGTTCACCAAGTCAAAGTGGGGCCCAGTTGGATGGATCCCATAGTACTATATCTGAGAGAGGACATCTTGCCGAAAGACAAATCAGAAGCTGATAAGGTAAGGAGAAAGGCGCCTCATTTCTGGCTGTTCGAGGACCAAAAATTGTACAAACGCTCTTTTTCTGGGCCATATCTACTCTGCATCCACCCTGAGGCATCAGAGCTACTCCTCGAGGAGTTACATGAAGGGATTTGTGGAAGCCACACAAGAGGCAGGTCTTTGTCTCACAGAGCCATCACTCAGGGCTATTGGTGGCCAAATATGCAGAAAGAAGCTCAAGAGTATGTGAAGAAGTGCAATCAATGCCAAAGGTTTGCACCGAACATACATCAGTCAGGAGGAGTTCTTAACCCCCTTATCCAGCCCTTGGCCATTTACTCAATGGGGCTTAGAGATAGTTGGCCATTTCCCTAAAGCAGTAGGGAACAAGAGGTATCTATTGGTCGGCACTGACTATTTTACTAAGTGGGTTAAAGTTGAGCCCTTGACGAACATTAGAGATGTGGACGCCAAGTAGTTTGTTTGGAAAAACATTGTCACCCAGTTCAGAGTCCCTCACACCCTCATCTCAGAAAATGGCCTTCAATTTGATAGTAAATCCTTCAAGAGTTACTGCCGTGAATTGGGAATTACGAATAGATATTCTACTCTGGCTTATCCCCAGGGGAATGGACAAGCCGAGGCTGTTAAAAAGGTCATAGTGAATGGACTCAAGAAGAGGTTGGATGATGTGAAGGGAAAGTGGGTGGAAGAACTACCACATGTCTTGTGGATGTATCGAACCACACCTCGCAGATCAACAGGAGAGACTCCCTTTTCAATGACTTATGGAGCCGAGGTCATTATTCTTTTAGAAACAGGCTTCCCAACGCTAAAGACCAGCTCATTCAATTCGAACAGTAACAATGAGTTGCTAGAAAAGAGTTTAGACTTTATTGAAGAAAAAAGAGAAAGTGCAATGGTCCAATTGACATACTACCAACACAAACTCAAGCAAGGTTATGATGCCAATGTAAAGCTAAGGCCATTAGTGCCTAGTGACTTAGTATTAAGGAAAGTTTTGGGCACTACAAAGAACCCAGTATGGGGAAAGCTAAGGCCAAACTAGGAAGGACTATATCGCATCACCTCGGTGGCTGGTATAGGAGCATACTTTCTTGAAGATCTAGATGAATATGTAATACCACACCGGTGGAATGTAAACAACTTGAAAATGTATTATTATTAATGAAAGTCCCTTTTTTGTCAATATTTTCGTTTATTAAAGGCATTATACTTCCTATTATTCAGTCTTTATAAGTGTTAAACAGATCCCAAGGCATGTCAAGTCTCTCGGGCCGCATACTTGGGTGAAATTAACATTCATTGGCATCTTTATAAGTGTTAAACATATCCCAAGGCATGTCAGGTCTCTCGGACCACATACTTGGATGAAATTAACATTCATTGACATCTTTATAAGTGTTAAACAGATCCCAAGGCATGTCAGGTCTCTCGGACCACATACTTGGGTGAAATTAACATTCATTGATATCTCTATAAGTGTTAAACAGATCCCAAGGCATGTCAGGTCTCTCGAACCACATACTAGATCCCAAGGCATCTCAGGTCTCTCAGACCACATACTTGGGTGAAATTAACATTCATTGGCATCTCTATAAGTGTTAAACAGATCCCAAGGCATGTCAAGTCTCTCGGACCACATACTTGGGTGAAATTAACATTTATTGGTATCTCTATAAGTGTTAAACAGATCCCTACGCATGTCAGGTCTCTCGGACCACATACTTGGGTGAAATTAACATTTATTGGCATCTCTATAAGTGTTAAACAGATCCCACGGCATGTTACGTCTCTCGGACCACATAGTTGGGTGAAATTAACATTCATTGGCATCTTTATAAGTGTTAAACAGATCCCAAGGCATGTCAGGTCTCTCAGACCATATATTTGGGTGAAATTAACATTTATTAGCATCTTTATAAGTGTTAAACAAATCCCAAGGCATGCCAGGTCTCTCGAACCACATACTTGAGTGAAATTAACATTCATTGGCATATTTAAAAGTGTTGAATAGACCCCAAGGCATGTCAGGTCTCTTGGACCACATACTTGGGTGAAATTAACACTCATTGGCGTCTCTTACTAAATGTCAGAACAGATCCAGGATTATGCACAACTCCTCGGACCGGTGACTTTAAATGGGTCATTTCACAGTGCAAGCATGGGGTAAATCTCTTTGTTACTGATATATAATTATTTCCAGTTTTTATTAAAATTAGAGTAGCAACAGTTCAATACTATTTATGACAATCATAAGCTTCAAAACACACAACAATAAAGGTACGAGAGATAAAAAGAAAAACACTTTTCATTCAACAAAAAGGGAATACATTATCTGAGGGCAAAATGCCATTACAAAAGTTAGGAAAAAAAAAGAAAAAAAAGGGGGCTTCGAAAGAAAATCCTATATCTGGGATTCTAGGCCTTGTCTTGGAGAGGGTCTTTCTTGGGATCAGTAGCCTTGGAATGGACATCGTCAGCTTTAGATTTAACCTCCGTGTCCTTGGCCTAGGAGACCAAATCCCTGATTGTAAGGGAGTCCTCGGAGGGCTTGTCCTTCATTGGTGGCTGAGCTTCCTTACCCACTCTAGCCCTTTCAGGAACTTCAACATCAAGAAGGGGAGCCGGGGTAGAAAGGATCTGCTCGGTAGGAGAGTCCGACTCAAGGATTTCTCGAATATCCACTAGAAAGAAGATATTCTCGGCTCTCCTTAGCTCGGAGTTTGTAGGGACTCTCGCCCGGTCCATCACCACTCCCCAGGACTCGGTGCAGTAGTCCCTGCATACAACAGCCACCTCCTCTTATAGCTGGATCTTCGTGTCCTGCACCCCACATTCGTAGGATGCCTTCACTACGGCCTCAGCGGCTTCCCTGGCCACCTGAGCTGCATCTTTGACTTTCTGCAACTTTGCCTTGAGGTCCAAAATAGATTGTTTTTCGATGGCCAAGTTTATCTCTGTTATATGCAATTATTGTCGCATATCCTCGGCCTGCCTTTCCGTGGTCTTTAGACCCACCTCAGCACTCTAGCGAGCCTAGATAGCTTCCTTAAGCTTCTCAGACAACTCCACTTATTCTTGTTTGAGGGTTCCAAGAGCCTTCTTAGCTTCGAGATGAGAGTGGGCCTCAGCCTTAACCTCATCGCGGGCATTCCTAACCCACTCCTCGGCTACGTATATTTGCTGGGTAACCTACATAAAATTGACAAAGGGGTTATGAAAATAAATGCATATATGAACGAACATATGGCTTAGTATTTAGCAAAGAGAGATGTTGGTTGGCTTACCATCACAAGGTCCCTCTTCAATGACATGAAGGGGTCCGATTGCTTGGTGTGCCTGAGGCCTTCCATGTCTCAGGGGAGGAGGAGAGGTTACTCCAAAGCCTCGGCAAGGTAGGTGGCATACCCCCTCTGAGACTCCCAAATTGAAGCCTCCCAACTGATAGGGGCACCATCCATCTCCAGTTAAGGGGCCCAGGTGCGCTGTCCTCAGCGTATTTCGGCTTTATCTCGGCTTTCTACTGATTTAGCCCTCTTGTCTTTAGGGTCCTTGGACTTCTTCTGCTGCTTAGCGCCCTTTTGAGGTGCCACCTCACCTTCCTCTAGATCTTTTATTGGCCTCTTCTTCCTTAAATCTGGAATGGCTTTCAGTCCGAGGTCAGCAAGGAGCGAAGGGGGAGGAAGAGGAAGATTGGGAGCAACCTGGGTCTTAGGGGCTTCTTTCGAAGTTTGTCCCTTGTTCCTATTGACCATTAAGCCCCTTAGGCCGATCCTTTGTTTTAGGTCCATGCCTTCTTCTTCCTCCTCTGAGCTAGTACCAACGTGGGCAACGATTAACTTTAGAGGATAAACTGCTGAAAATCTATCAGACTCGATTTCGGAATCCAAGAGCTCCACGGGCCTTTCTGCGACTCCTTCTTCGTCCTCAAGACGAAATTGGTCAATCTCGGCCTCTAGGGATAATTGCACAGAAGCTGTCTCCTCTCTCAGAACAGCTATCTCCTAAGGCGGGCGGAAGGTCTCTCCGAGCCAAGAACCCTGGCTTAGAGACGTCAATCTAAGCAAGCCTAGGGTTACCTGCTCTTAGTGCCTGGCCTGCGTCTTGAAACACGCACGACAATGGCTCATAATCTAAGACCAGATGAGCAGCCCAAAGCTATCTGTCTTCACTTATGAATATTTCCGACCTCAGCAAATAGTTGAGCCTTGGAACGTTGACTAAACTAAGCTTCAAAGAGACGTGGTCTTTGTTTGCAAAAATATCCGAGGAGAAAATTATGGTTAGAAAAACAAAAACTATTGTCCAAGAAGGTGAAATATTAAGACAATTATGAAAAATATATAGTGTGAGAGAAGACTAAAATCTTTGCTAAGGGATCTAATCCTAGAGTACCCCACCTGGATCTCTTGCCTGAGTTGGGCAGTGAAAACCGTCACTCCACTCCTTGGAGACAATGAGGTAGTCATCCTTCATGCCCTTGTTTGACTTAGGGAGGTACGATATCAATCTGACAACGTTGGACCGGGACTTGAGATAGTATCCAACACAACCGAGCTTGTGGCACTCGTACATGTGAACCACATCATGCCAAGTGAGCCCCAAACCCATCTGCTCGTTGAGAGTGTCTATGCAACCCAAGACCCTAAATAGGTTAGGGGCGCACTAATGGGGAGTTAGTCTGTGGTTAATCAGGTAATCCTTGGTTATCCTACCCATGGGAAGCATCATTCCTCCCTCTATGAAAGCAATCATGGGAATAACGACTTCACCCACTCTTCTATCTGTAAGTATTCGGTCCGGGGGACAATATTCTAACACCACCCCCTGTGGGATATGACATTTGGCCCTAAAACCCTCCATACCGGCCAGAGAATCCACTAAATGCTTGAATCTACCCATTTAAGCAAACGAAGGTGATGCAAAGGAAAAATCCTAAGAAACAGAAAAACGGACCTAGGAGATAAGCCGAGAAGGGGAAGAAAGTTTAGAGAGACAGAAACTTACAATAGTAGGTGTGCTAATCTTGATCCTTTTGAAAGGATCTTAGAAAATTTCTTAGGGAAAGAATTACGGAGGCTTGGGAATTTAGAATACTTTGTGAGTTGGGACGTTGGGATTCTCTGAAGCACTTGAAGATTTGTGAAGTAAAGAAGAAAAACGAGTTCCTTGGAGGCTTTATATAGAAGAAGAAAATGAGGCGGGATAATCTTGCTCAAAATTCTAGGAGAAACGTCAACTGTAGGATTGGCACTTCACCGTTGGATGCGGGGAACATAACGCTGCCTAAAGCAATTAATGGCGCCTCATGGGCTACGAAGCGTTGGTAGCAATTATGAGGCGCATAAAACCACACCCCTACATGTGTAAATCAAGGAATCAGTTAGTCTCATCTCTTAAAAATCAAAACCCCACTTTTTCTCCTCAGATGAGAGGGAAAAACCGGAGTTTTGAGGGGCTATTATAGGGTTAAGGGCCCAGAATCATGCATTGGGCCTGGGGCTTTGTCCAAGGACGTTGGGTGATCCAAGGAGGAACAAATAGTTATTAGAAATTACAATTTAAAGTCTCACGAATAAGGAACGAATGGAAGGTGGTCCGAGGAGGAACTCCTCCTCGGATATGATGAATGCAGCTCAAGTATGTACTCCAGCAATTAGAGTGACCCTCCAAGAAGCTCCAATGATAGGGACATACCTCATAAACATACGAGAAAGAAGGAAACTCAAAAATATCTAAGGAAAAGCTGCCACCACTGCATTAAATGCACTACAGCTACTTTTCTGGCCGCATTTACGTGGAGAAGACCTTTGAGCAGTACTGCCTTAGCTACCACAACTCATAGAAAACCAAAAAGGGTATCTGATGGGATAGGTACTCAAGTAAGGGCTTAGATGATCAACAAGTGTAGGATGAAGATGATCCAAAGGGTGATATATAAGATGAAAGACCCTCCATGAGAAAGAGATCGAAAAATAGAGAGAGAGAATATTGTAGCAATCTAAATTGTTCTTGTATTCAATTGCAACCAATTTATATAAGTTGAACCTCCTTGGACGATGAAGTGATTCAGCTTTACCTTTCTTTATTCTTGCCTGATCATCCTCCAAATCCATACTAACCGTTGTCAAATTCATAAAGACCTAGTTCTTTGACTCACTCTCTACAAGTTTATTGTATTGGGCTCATTGGGCCAAGATCCCACATATTTTAGGCTTGGGCTGTAAACCGTGTCCCTACAAAGGGTATCTAAGAAGATTTTATTTTGAATTTTTATAATTTTTGGAACTTTCTAGAATATGTTTTTTTTTTTCTTTTTTTGAAGAGTTTCTAAGAGTATTTTAGTCAAAGATTTTCTTTTTGCCTACAATTAAATTATTTTTGGAGCCTTTAAATTAAGAGATTAAATTATATAAGAATATGTTATAAAACCCAAGTTTTATTCCTCCAATCTTAACATGTCACATCATCATATTACATATTACAGAATAGGCATAACCACAC